>QNGE01002919.1:24425-99190 GCA_008508345.1 Paragonimus westermani
GTTGTCATCCCAACCTGAGAGTAACGTGTGAATTTGAGACTGACAACTGTCTGCCGTTTCTAGACATACTCATTAGTCGCCGGGAGGATGGCTCTATCAAACGAGCCGTCTATAGGAAATCCACGTGGTCCGGTCAATACCTGAACTTCAGTAGTTTCACACCGGTCCATCACAAACGCGCACTAGTGAATACACTATTCACACGAGCAAGGCGAATCTGTACACAGGGTAGTCTTGCGAAGGAATTAGACTTAATCACATCTACATTACAATATAACGGGTATCCAAAAAGGTTCATAGAAAGGCATTGTAGACCGAAACCACCTTGCGAACAGGTGGCCACAGTGAGAAAAAAGAGGGTTTGTATAGAACTGCCCTTTAAATGTGGTTATTGCATGCAGCAAACAACTCAAAGACTAGTGAATCCTATTAAACGAACATTTAACGCAGCAGAACTCTGTGTATTAGCCCGGACCCAGAAACTGCCTGTCTCTTCAATCAAAGGAGATCAGACTATCGCTGCAACCTCACACTGTCTACCAATTTACATGTAACTGCAATGAAAGTTACATAGGCAGAACCGATAGGTGTTTGATCTCCAGAGTGAAGGAACATTTGCCTAAATGGGTGCAGAGCTCTGTACTACAAAGGATCACAGGCAAGCAACCAGCGTCCGCAGTCGCAAGACACGTCCTGACCACTGGTCACGTTATCGACCCAATTTGTGCATTCAAAATCCTATTACGTCACTCGAATCCAAGATTCTTGCGGTTTGCTGAGGCGGTCGCAGTCAATCGACTGAAGCCGGCCTTGTGTGTTCAAAAAGAGTTGCTCGTAAACTTGACCCTTCCGTGGACTTAGTAACCTTTCCTAAACCACCAATTGACTATCCACCCTGCTCCCATAAATGCTTGATATAGAAAACCCGTTTCATGCTATTGTAGATTGGGTACTGACGAGCCAATACTTGCTAGCATCTGCCAGTTTTCGGGTTCTAACGGTTATCTTCAAATTCAAAATTACTTATTTTCAGTGAAGCAATGCTCACAAAACTTGGCCGTCGGTGTCTGTGTGTATACTTGTTGATGCCATCGCTCAACTTAACATTGTTTATTGAATCATTTTGAGTCAGTTTTGTCTCTGACAGTTTTCATATCTAGTGAACCATGTACGTTTCTCTCGTGCCCCGTGTGCAACTGAATAAATTGGGATCAAGCTATGTGTGCACTCCGCAACGTCTATTTTTTTCGTACTGGGAAATTAGAGCTGACTGACACCCACACTCTACGATGGTGACTCCAGCGTTGTTCTTTCTCTAAATAGTCATTTGAGTAATTTATATCATTCTACTCATCTTAGATTCATCAGTTCAAAATGTATACGACACAGTGCACACTGTGCAGCCTGAATTTATTCTCAAAGACTTGCTCCTCAATTGAAGCCTGAGAGAATAAGCGTGGTCGTTCAGATAACCTTTTCCACACTCGTTTAGACCAGCTTATTTGCAGTTTTTGGCAGCCTAAACATGCATTTAGTTTTGATAGTTCGCAGTAGATAAACAGACATTCACACATATGAAAATACGTGATGCTGAATTAATGCTTACTAAACATTTAGAGCTGTTGTCATTTCCTTAATCAGATATAGCCGCCAGTTTGAGCTACCATAAATTTATGTATCTAACTGTCATCATGCAATTCCGATAAGCTAGCCCAACTGCTTAAGGAGGTTCCATTTGCACATGACGCTTACACCCTCAATCACGATACAGAGCTCGTTAATGACACTTGATTTCAGAAGCTTACCGTGGGTGGGTGATTCTGAACATGAAGTGCCCGGAACCTACTGTGTTACTGAGTTGTAGGGATACTCTGATTCATTGGCCTTAGTAACTGGGTATCAAAATGTGTGTACACACCATAATCAGTACTTTCAACGTAACGAGCATAATTGATACTTGAGAACGACCTGCAGAAACCAAACATCCCTTTTGTTAGTGACGTTTTACTTCTGACGGTGAAACACCTTCAGACCAGAACTGGTCCGAAGATTCGAAATTCAGCCACAACTTGCCTGGGGGAATCATCTTGATGCTCTCTGATTGCCTTGCGGTTGGCCAGCCCGGTGAATTCCAATGGCAGCCTCTAAGAATCGATTTACATCAAATTATTTTTGCACTTTTGGTAGGCACTTGAAAATACCCGCTCTATGTTCGCCTAATCAACCTGTACAATTTGTCAACTTGATTGGTGATAACAATTCTTCTTTCTTCTCATACAACCTAACTGAGACGTTTCGTTTGGTTCGCGATCAGGCAATAACTGTGACTGATGTTCCACTCACACAAATGGAAACGGTAACCATTTGTCAGTAGTGTACTGTCCAATGTAACATGACAAGGAGACATAACTACTCTTTATAAGTCTAGTTTTAAACTACTGAAATTACCAGTGAATCGATGCGTACTTGGAAAACCGAAAAAGATGTACTTTTTCGCATACGCTGCATAACCACTATGAATAACAAGGAAACACCATCAGTTAAGTGAGTTTTCGACCATGAGTTCCACGAAGTAGCAGTATATATCAATGAACCATGAATAGAAGTTGCTTTGAGTTTTACTGTGGCCAAGGCCCGTTTTATGAAACTACGTCAGTTTTTCAAAACATAAATTTCATGTGTAGTACGAAACTTTGACAAACTCGAGATACTCTAGTCTCAACAGACAAATTGAGACCGATGTTACAGATATTTCTGGTTAGGATCCTGGTACCTTTGAATATCTTTTTCACTGCATTTCAAAGGCTTCCACTCATTAACTGTGAGGTTTTCGAACATCCTGCCTGGAACAGTTTGAACACCGTTAACAGTTCAAGAGGTGATCATTTTGCCTGGTGTGCTCAAACGGTAATGACTGCATTCGGGTTTTTATTTGAGCTGAAAACGATTGTGTGTTCTTCCACTGAAGGTTATTCAAAGCTCCACCTCGGTGGTTATGGGCTAATCATGGAAAACCACCCAAGTGTGTTACTACCATGCTAAAATTCGAACATTTCTTACAACCAAAGAAGGTGGACTAAAATTCCATGTCTAACATGATTATTTGTTGATGATATATTTTAACAGAACGATGCCACAAATTAACTTCCGTTCAAGACAGTGGTCAAGGGTACTGAGTTTGATTAGAACATCCCTGTGACTAGAACGCAAAATGAATCCCAGCGTATTCCCACTCTTGCCCTGGTTTGACTTTCTAAAACCAAGTCACTCGGGCACTGCCATTGAACTGCACATGCCCTGTACGATCTTCATCAAAGACGTCGAGTAATGCTCAGCGATGAACCAGAGATTCTAATTATCACGACAATATTAGATCACAATACACCATAGAACGTATTATCACTGTAGGTGTATAGACAACCTCACGAGTTTCCATCAACAAATTGTTTCAAAGAATTATTGTTCTACAGACTTACGAGGATTTGTAATGATATAATATGACACTCGTATCCAACGCAATTCCTCCTGCTCTAAAAAAACGGCAATGAACTAGTCTACAAAAAGTGTGTTGTATGTACCATTCTAGCAAATTACAATACACTAGCTGCTCGCACAAGTCAATGTCAGAATAGCTGAGGAGAGGTCTACTATACGCATGTAAACAATTGAGAAGGATAGCATTAGTTCGAACTTTCACTTGTTTGAACTTGAATGTTCGAAACACATTCACGGAACAGGAATAGTGCTACCTCAGATAGTCAAACCAGAGGACTGAATTATAAAACCCGATCTTTGTTCGGAACTAACGTAACATAAGGATGAAAACCGACATCAAACTCTCCAGTGGCTTTGCATTCTGTGCACACCAAAACTAATCCCCTAACTGTATATGAGATCATCATACAGTGTTTAGCCTCACTTCCTCACGACCTTTTGAGTGAAAGAATATTCTAGGAAGTGTCAAACAAAAAACTGGTTGGGGTTTCAATGTCTGTGTTGTGCTCAGATGGGAGCCATTATACCTAGCCTATGCTAGAGTTTCAGCCTATATCATTTGCAGTATACTAGCACGACCTAGAGGGCGGTGTTAACTGTGGGGTAACCCAACAGAGTCAGACAGCCTGACTGTTTAAATTATCGAAGGCTGGCAACTAATCCAATGTGTCTATTAATATCACCAACGAATCACACGAAGTAGGTAGAAACTATCGTGAGGTGTTCAAATCATACATAATCTGGTTGTGCACCATAAATGAATATCCTTCAAACTCAGTGTCTGCAAACGCGGGCATAACAAATAAACCGGTGAGCTTTCGTTTGAAATGTATTCGGGCGTAACTGTGAATAAACGAAACACGGCTAAACTGCGTTAAATCTGGTGAAAAAGCAACCCACATTTAAAAGGTTGTCCATTATATAAGACTGCTAGAAAAACGATATATTAATCATAGCTACTGCACTCAGGATGACTCCATATGTACTAAAAAACTGAAAACCGTTCACAGCTGAGTACAGTCATAAAGTACATCAACATCATCGGTAACTAATAAAGAAAAATTTTAAGACACCCAGAAGAAAAGGAGCCCAAAGCTCAGTGTATGCTAAAGAAAGTTAAACACGGGCTTAAAAATTGGTTCAGGCTGTTGATGATCGCACAACAAAATCACGGAGGCAATCTCCCGCCCAGATGACAACTTGAGGCTGAATGGAAACTAGCTGTTGGAGATCACGAGAAATGAATAGACAAAAGTATGAATCAAGGTTTATGCATAAATACAAACCAAAAGTTGCACATGCTGGACATGAACGTAAGGCATCAACCAATGGAATTACGGAAGTTAACTATTAGATAAGTTGAACAGTTCCTGGTCTACATGTCGAAAACAAAAAATGGATGAGCGAGTCAACTTACACGATTTTGCAAAATGCAGAGGACAACGATGGAACTAAACAGGAAGAACGGGAAAAACTACAGTACACCTCAAGTGAACCCAAAAGAATAAAGAATACCGTGGTCACATATATGACTTAGATGCCCGATGTATACGTGGTACCATCGGAAGCTCATGGCTTCGGAGACTTTCACCTCGAAACAAGATAACTGTCAAATTTTTGTTAAGTCACCTCAACAGAAAACCGGTAGTTTTGGTTACCTCGAACATTGAATACGGCGTATTCTTGTCCAAAAAGAGCCCTTGTTTGTAGCTATTGTACTCGGCAGTTTACAGCAGCAGCTTACCCACAGCTTCCGTAATTGGTTCCTGCAGTCGATCTTGCTCACATATTTTGACTATCAGCCCCAAACTTGCTGATCAATTTATCGCAGACGGCACAGACAAAAGATTTTGCAAACTAACTGAAACAGAGATGATCGCAGTTTCCATTTTCATGCAAACTTTGCTGCTGACCCCTTAAGGTAAAAGCGACAGGTCGGGTATTATTTTCATTGAAGCCATTTAGAGGTGCACATGCTGGAAGAAAAACTTCGACTGAGGCAATCGTTTTGACGAATAAGTTAGGCATAACCGAATTGTTACATGCAGACGCTTAACCGCGATTCTCTAGTGAATGTACTTACTTGCAGTTTCGTTTCCAAAAGCCAACAATTTTTGGTTCAGAACGGTTAGTACTCTTTAGAAGTTTGGACAAATCAATTAAACGTGGACAGTAGAAGTTGTAACCATAACCTACTGACCAATGTGACATGATTCGCCCTTAGGAAGGGGAAAAAGTGCCCGTATTTACCACTCTGGGTTCTAACTGATTCACTCAACTCTTACCTTCTGTCAGTCTACAACTGTTTAACGCAATTGCCGTTAGAATAGAAAATATGGTTTTATTGGATACTGTAGTTTAGTGAAACATTCACTGGTTGTATTTCAGTTATCCTCGACCATCTCTTGTCTCTTCCCGTTGCAGCAAATGATCAGTAATAAAGATTCGATAGAAGACGCTTTTAAAAACATTCTTTGTACCCATTCAGCTTGGATGTCTACCGAATTTCTTTAAAGTTTACCGGACAACTGAAAAAATTGGTTGATTCCGTATGAGGTAAAGAGGTCGGTGTGTGACTACGTTCCAGATGTGACTTCTCAACTCACTTAGTAGAACATATGTCCTGCATGGTCATATCACTTTGGTTGCTGGTTCAAATCCAACCGAAGCTCAGGTTTTTCACAACTTTTCAAACTAACAAATAGGTCCAGCGAGTTATTCGTGGCTGTATGGTTACAAGCCAACAAACGGAGAAATTCAAGCACACTTAGCTCGCTGAATTATTTTCACAGACAACTATATGTACATATTGCATTAGTGATAGGAACTTAGATTCTGAAACTGCTTTCATGTATGTCTATGGATGAAACGATGCAGGTGTGTAAATTGCCAATCAAAGGTTGGGCAAGTTAGTATTCAGCGCCACTAAAAGGAGTAATGTTCTGACAGGCAGGTTTGATATCAAGAGCCACTTTTGATGCGGTGGAAACTGGAAACACTTGTACTGTTAAGAATCATTCAAAGGAAATCCTACCCCACCTACAACAATTAGGTAGCGCCTAAAATGTCATCACGGCTCATTTCATTATTAGTTACTTCAAACTATTGTCCATTCAAAAAATCAAACCTCGAGTGTCCGACGGCAAATTGCTCTAATGAAACACAACCATAACAAAGACGGTTTAATCATAAAAGTGAATCCATGAAGCGACCACTTTGTTAAAATCAACACCAAAACTGATCGAATTCAAGGGTATATGGGGAACGGTAAAGAATTACCATGTTGGTTTGGTGTGCAATTCCATCGGTTGTGTTATTCCCGGAAGAATACGAATGAAAATTTCAGCCTAAAACAAAACTATTTCGACACGTAGAGCTGTAATACAGAAAAATTTGTTACTCGTCTATCGTAATGTGTACTACATACCGGTTAATGGTCATTTCCATCAAGGTTGAGGAGGGAGACATTTTAAATCCAAGCTACAAACCAAACGTACTGCATGACTGTTGCACCGTCCAGCGATCTGTACTTTGTCACGTGGGATGAAGACTTCCATTTAGGTCGTCGTCAGCATTCAAACTGAGCCCTCAAGTACCAGGAAGATACTTAGTTGGCAGTCTCCCTATCTTAGAGGGTATCCTTTAAAGTGGTTTGTCTATCTTACTAGAGCCAAGTGGCATAAAACGTGTCATTTCTTTTGCGGTCACACTCCAGTCGCCTTTCTCAGAAGTATCGTGGACTTCCCGGCTTGATACCATCAAGAAGGTGCTTCTGTAGCCAGAAGGTTTTTTCTGGGTTTGTACACATTAAATGCCACCTGTAAAACCCAACTCGTACACATCATTCAAGATAACGCTTTCATTCAACTTAAGTCCCGCTGACAGAACAAATCACTGACACTTCTTTGAAGCCGAAGGCAACTTGTTCAATCAACAACGAACTTTGTGTATCATTTTCCTAGAATAAAATTTGTCTTACGCTTGTTAAACCAGCTTAATCGGGCATTTTTGGATTGAATGTACCATGGTTTTCGTGAAAAAACCAGCGGTTTTAGCTGTTACATTCACAGTTTGCCTTGGGTCAATTACAACGCACACTATGATATCACTAGTAATCATCCTGCCTTCCGAGTGGCGTAAAACACAGACTAATTAGTTTGAGAATTTCATACACATTATCACCGTACACCGCAAAGTGTGCACTTTCATCTAGATGAGAGGGATTTTCAATTTTCATTGCTATCTACAAGCGAAACTAACTCAACTATGAACTAGTTTAAGGGGGTTTGTTTGCATATCAAGAAACATCTCACAGTCTTACTAAGGACAGTACTGATTCTGATTACACATCAATTTTTACGACTCCAAAAGAGGCCAGTTTTCATACACACTGCGTTCTTTTACAAACAATCAGCCTCACGAGATTACTGTTCCTTCTAGCTCTAGAAGAGATAGTTTTACTGAAACGATGCGCGTGTTTCTTCCATTGTGTTTAGTACAGCATCCCAATCGGCATTAACTCCGCTAATTTTTTCTAGGGCGTGAGCGATGTGCTCTCTCAGCTCTAACCAACATGTTTAACACGCGCTGCTTCCATTCTCTGGTACACCGGTTATCTGATATATTGGGTTGACTAATGGTTAAGGCACGCACCACTGGTCTCACTCGCCACGCTATCGCCATTTATTAATCCGGATAATCAATTAAAAAATATGCATGGGGGATTAAGGTCTTCCCAGTCACTTGAACTTTCTAGACATTCCTTTTTGAAAATGGGGCGCTGTACCTGAGTTTTGCTCTCATTATAGCAATTTAAACTCTCAATCCAAGTTTAAAGTACGATTTAGGTCGCAAAGAAGACAGTTTTGCTTCGTACGGTGACGAGCTTTTTGACGATCAGTTTTCACAAAATAAGCCGGTTGTATTTTCCCAACTATTCACTTGACCATTCTGTTTGAACAGTTTACATGTCTTCCACAATTAGATTAACAAATTGTCGTCGTTCAAACGCAAAGAGAAGAGCTGCTTGTTTGAGACGCAAATTCATAAAATACTTAAACGTTTCACAAATGCAACGGTATTCTAATTTTTTAGACAAGCACGTAGTTTTTTAGTGATGGAGTAACGATGTAATTTTTGTAATTCGCTGCAATTCAACTCTAATACAAAGTTGAAACTTCCCAATGTACTGGAAAGCTCAATAAGGTGTGAGTGGGCGTTGTCAGCTTCTAAGAATCAGTGTTGTCTTGTTGTTTGTTAATAATCGTGATTCCAGTATTTCTTTCGTCAGTCGAGAGTAAAATGAAATTTTCGGTCCCCTCAATTAGTGAGCGTCCTGAAACTCTTTCTTAGTTAAGTTAGCTGGTGCATGCTGCGAAGATGGCGATCGTTTGAAGTTCCACAAAAGGTCGATTACTTCAGCTATCGCAAATCATCCAGCTCATCGGACATGAGATTTACTCCACCAATAGATTCGAGTCATTTTCCATTCAAAAACTTCCATTCATTTTCACAGGATAGTAATATCGCTCACAGGCTAAAGTGACAAGAAAAACCGCATATATCGTTTGCCGTCTGCTTTACTTCCCATTTCTGAAGTTGAAAGGCAGTGCAGCATCAATCTTTCCAACCGGTTCAGGGCTAGCTCTGGAAATTAGCAAACCAATGAACTACACCGAGGTGACAAAGTATTCACTACTATTGAGCTCTGGCGGAAAAGCAACTCGAGTCTAACGCTCCTCTCCAAAAGGAGCTAGGTAAAAATTCTGCAGGTAGTTGACAACTGCTACTAGCTGTGAATAACGTTCAAGTAAGGCAAACCCAAATCCATACCGAGAACCAGTCGTCGCTTCCTCTCAGCAGGTTAACGATTCTTTTTATTTCAAGTTGGACAGAAGCCCTAATCGTGGGATAATTTACTGGAGTTAACAGGACACTTAGGGTGTTTCCTCTTGATGTGACCAGTTAGTCAGGAAGTCACACACATGCATATGTTTGGATGTTTGCATATGATGGTTCGTTGATGCCTACTGTGAGATCATCATCATCATAGACAGCGATACATCAGTGGTTTACACTGATGCTTAACTGCCACAGAACCATGAAGGAACAGCAAATCCTATATAGAAAGATAGAAGGAAAAATGAAGGGAACGGAAAGGGACCTTACTACTGAAGATAACTACGTCTATATTCAAACATTCAACATCAAGGTGCCTACACCTTGCAAACGAATAACCGAGCTGCAAGTGATAGGAAGGCGTCATCATCAAGACAACTGAGATCATTGTCACAGTGGTCAACGGGGCTACCTTATGACAGTCTGCTCGGAGTTCAAGCCTCGGTGGCGGTAACCATATACACTACCGAACAACAATAACATGAGCACAAATTGATTACGGTGTTTCTTCTCAAAAGAGGCTGACTAGAATGCCCATATGAATAGAATAGGTGAGATCGGTTTCGAATGACCGGAATCTTCCATTACCTGTCAGTTTTGTAAAGTCCAGGTGTACTAATTGCAAGTATATGTATCATTGATGTTGAGCTGTTGCATATCCGCCGGTCAGCAATACATTATGCACCTGTTCATAGAAATTACCGTGTATTGATTATGAGATCGGCTATTTGTTAAGGTTTTAGCACATTAGAATCACTGCAATTAATTCAATAGTCGACATACAATTTGTTAAATCAGACTTTTTGTCTCGTTTTGTCTTGTTTTTCAATAGCATACCCAGAAGAAAACCACTCATCAGCATCAGTCTGTTTTGTAACAAATTACTGTAACCTGATAAAAAGAGAGTTACCAAACCGTCATTCATTTACCTCATACGTAACTTTTATTAATCTGAACATTTTACGCTTTATCAATCGAGGTTCAACATTCCCTGTCAGGTCTGCTTCTGTCGCAATCCATTTAAAATTCTGGAAAAAAACATATCCAACTAAGTTAAAAAAAGGAAAGTGACAGCCTAGTGAACTCATTAATGCCGGGTATCTATATGCACTCGATATGGCAACAAGCCTGATACTTATTCACGTCCCCTCTATTCTAAATATCTGCCTTAGTTCTATGATAAATGATTTGGTCATATCCCGTGTTCTCTTGAGGTGAACATGTTAGAGATGGAGTCAGAATGAGTGATTTATTGTCATTAATCTAATCCTTCTAGTTTGAGCACAAGGAAGACCAAACATTATCAGAAACATCTGTGTTCAGTATGCGGTGCACTAACATACAGTGAGAACCACACCCTCAACATGTAACCTTATCATACGAAGTCCGTGACATATTGCATAATGAAATATTGACGCCTGCGTATGCACATCTGAGATTACAGTTTTTTCCATTTGTCATCACATCGAACCGAATGGTCCTCATTTCAATGACTGTTCAAGTTTCGTTTGAATAAAATCTTAAATTCCACTATGTAGTAAATAACAAATCTGAACCATTCAGTACCGTTTGCTCATTACTCACTATCCGTCTAACCATTAACAAATTGCAGTCATTTCATATTTTAAAAAATATTTCCTTTCATAAGATATACGCCATGACTGAAGTTTTTCAAATTCTAATGAATCGTTTTGCAAAGTCTATTTTTACAGTATCGTCCGTTTAGCAAACTCAAAACAGATAATCGTTCTTTGTGTTAGTGCTCTATCTTTCTTCAATTTCCCAAAATACGTTAGCCATAAAAGTAAAAATTAACGGCTGGTAACAAGTTTTAGTCGACCTCGAGAAGATTTTGAACTAACTGCAAAATGCAATATCCACTTTGTGATCACTTAATTACAAAGAAGAAAAGTACATGTGTACGTGTGTTGACATAATTAGAAGGTGATTCAGTCTAAGATAATCTAAAAAAAGTGCTTCGTTTAAGAAGGATTGACAACAAGCTTTATGGCCCATCAGATTTTCGGCCAACTCAACTCAAAAATGAATACTGTCCTTGTTAGGAATTTTCCATAGTGTGTATCTTCCTCACAGCCGGGATTTAAATTACGACTATGTTTTCAAGAGACAACCCTGCTAACCACAGCATCACTGACCTTACAATAGGCATGATTGAAGCATCACATATTAACACTGTGTCATTCGCTTATGAGCAATGCTCAAATTATCTGATCTCTTTGAAGGATACACGGTAACCTCCCTGTGAACTTTAGTCGATGACCCTTTTGGGTTGCAAACACAAAGACTGTCGAGATATTTGGGTGACACTTCAATTGCCAGCAAGCAGTATACGATGTTGATCAGTGCAGAGTGGCTATCATCTCCAACTTACACACCTTTATTTTTCCCGTGAGTTTTTAGTTAAGCCACCTGTAACAGATGAACAATATTTGAATTCTGATTACATATGAGCACGTCACTGTTGCATTTGCTTGCTATGATACACACAAACAGCAAAACAGAGCAAGGATTGATTGGGGCCCGTCCCGGTGTCAGAGGATGAATGGCGGAGGGAATTTGGGTATTTGAAGTACGATCCTACTGGCACCAACCGCGGGCAGTTTTAAGGACATCAAATTAAGTTTTTTAGGACGGCTTAAAATTATTGATTATTTCAGATCAAATTTCGATGCATATAGCCAACAACTCCAAAACTTTCCAAAGACCATACATAAATTTTCGGAAAATTTACAACTGGAAAATTATAATCTGCCCTTTTACAACTATTTGTGGCACCTCCACGCAACCGTCCTCCTAAATTGCTCACCAAAGCAGTCACACCAGTTTCAGCAAGGACTGACTTGGTTATAACCCTGAGGAAGAACAAAAATGGATAGACGTTGCACACGATAAGCTCGTGTTTGCGTTTCAACATCGTTGTTACCAATCTAGACATAGCATAAATGACAAGAAGCAGACTTGAAGAGAACTTCATGAGGTACTGAGTGATGTAATAGTCACTCACTTATTCCTACTGAGTAACTTCGCAGTATCCCCCTGAATTTGCACAAAAATCAAACCCAAACCTCAAAGTTACGTTTCATGGATGCCTTTAGAATTGCCTCTCTCGGTCCTTAACTTAGTTACAAAATTAGGACAAAGTAAATTGGAAGAGCAGTTTGTGAGGATTCTATTATTTAACATTATTGAGGTAACATACTCGGCTGGAAGTTCTTAGCTAGAGTGGTAAAGCTGGCCAATAAAGCGGAGAGGTGTCGTTTGGACGACGCAAATTGCGTACTCAAGCCTGCGAATAAACTGCTACCGGTTGTAGCATTGTTCTCATTCTGGAACGTGCGGTGTAAACCACAGATGGATAATCTAACGTATAATCCTACATAAACAAAGCAATGAACCATCTTGCGTTCACTTAAAGCTGAATGAACGTAGACGAAGCAACGAGAAATTCTTGTGAAAATGAGCACCCCTAAACAAAATTTTGACAACTAACGAAAAGAGAATAGTATACTTCAATAACAGGAATTGATTGACCTGTACAACTTTCAATATGAATTAATCTGAAAGTCATTGTAGAACTTCCAGCAGCTTTCCTCGTTTCTTACATAGCGTCATCACTAAGGGGTTGACAGTGTGCTAAGTGCATGATGTTGCAAGTAACCTAACTAAAGTCCCTTATTATTTAACGGCGCTTAAATTCATCCTGAAATAAAATGTCAAGCTGGTGGTAAGTGCAGACAACAGATAGTTATAAGCTGGCATTCTCGCCCTTAACTCGGTAACTCTTCCAATGCATTCAACTTCTGTAGTTCTTGCGGATGACCACTTTAAACAGACATCTGTGGTTAGGCTTGTAACTGATTTAATTTTCATTTGAAAAACTCATCATCCGATACCCTTGTACAATCAAGTACACGTGTTTTTTGAAGCGTTTCTCATTCCAATTATTTGTGCTGAATCGTTCCTCTTCCATTTCAATATTTCATGTAATACAGAACTTCCGGATCCAGAAGAAAATTGGAAGCTTGTCAGTCACTGAACGGCAACGTTTGATTGCAGACATGGAAGCGCAGAGTCGGTGAGTAACTTACCAGCATACGGTTACAGGAGCAAGGTCTAATCCCTTCAAGTAGATACTCTAATGGAAAACTATTTGATGACCAATCAACGATTGTTTTGTCGCTTCAAGACATATCACACTCACATAACCTTCATTTCCGCCCTATTTATGTTACTGTAAGCAAGTTGACACCTCTGAACTAAACTAGCACCGTTGCAACTGCTCGTTCCGGTATACTAGTAATTAGAAACTCTATGGTATAGCGAACCTATTTCATCCAAACAGTACTCAAGAACACGTGCGATAGTACAACTATTTTTAAAATGCTGCTTGATGTTGAGTAGTACACGCGTCAAAACTCTCCTTTTGTTCACCTGGCTCCAAATCGCCTACAAAAAGCTTATCAGGTTGATCCGAGCATCATACGCAACACATTATCCCAACGAACTCATTCTACCTTGTCTAACCTACATAATGCCCAGCAAAAATTAGTGTTTTTTCCTGATACCACTGAAATACATGCAGTAGTTACGTAATGCTCACGAATTTACTCAAAACTATGGTGAAAAGCCCAAATGGGAGCCATAACTTTCCTTAGATCGTCTCTTGAAACAACTCATAGATCGAGCCGGTGTTCGATAATAATCAGTTGAAGGTATCCTCCTGTCTGTTGCTCATTTACTGTCAAAATCTGCTATTATTTGTGTTGGTTTAGTTTACGCTGTAGATACACTAGTAATCAGTCTAATTTTTATTGGTCGAATGGTGCTCATGATAATCGACAAAGAGTAGTGGATTCGGTACAGTCCAATAGCAGGAGCAAATCAGATGGGGAGGATCTACTGGTTTTGAAGACATAAGCTTGATGGGCAGTTATTGTGATAGTTCGGAGATAATAGACAGACTTTCAGAATGACGAGCGGGTATTCATTACGCTTTTGTACGTTCAGAAGGTTATGATATGACAGCAAGTTAGAAACAGCGTAACGAAGTATTTCTGAAAGCATAAGCAGTTGTTCTGAATTAAATTCGATTGGCACAATCGCTACACAGTTGTCATAACATCAAAACAATCAACTAAGGATCAAGGTATCAACCTGTGACCCACCAGTATTTAATTGTCCTGCTGGTTGAAACGATACAGTCGCTGTCTTATTGGCTTTTCAAGCGCTGGGTTTTCACCTGGGTAAGTGACGTTGAGAAGGAAGCAGTTTTCTAGGCATATTTTGCGTATTCAAGTGTGATACTTTTGCAAAGAATGGTATCCAGATTCTGAATGCTGCGGCTACTAATTCAGAGATACGGTAAAGTGTAGACATGAATACCGCAAATGTTTTGAGAAACCAATTTTTGCTAAGTTTTTATTTATGTGATGACTCGTTGTAACTTTACTCTTGGCTTTGAACCGTATTATGTTGGAACTATCTGCTTCTGCCCACTTCCCCAATTAATGTAACATCCTAGCTGTCTATCGTCTGTCAGCTGACACAGATGAATAAATATACACTGACCTCCATCATTGAGTAAATGGGTTTGGAATAACCGTTATGTCTTTTCAACAGAAGCCACTGTAGATGGGTGGAGAATCAACAGGGTGATAGTAACAAATAATCCTCCTGATCGATAATGTCTCAATCTATGTGCCCATTGATTTCTTTTCATCAGGCACTACCAACTTGCTAGAGGTGCTTGACGTTGGCATAACACGTTTTTCGAGAACTAACATGAAAGGTTGTTACTTTGGCCTCAGTTGAGTTGTTTGAATCATAATAACCTCTGGAAATAAACAGCATGCCAATAGTCCAAGTATTACATTATGTATCGCTGATTCTGTTCCTTGTATAAGAAGCCCAAGGTGAGTTAGAGCAAGAATTGAAGAGTGAACCTTATAAACCGCTGACGTCTTGAAGACATCTCACTCATTAGACACACTCAGGTAGGAGAAACAATCTTGATGTGTTTTTTAAAACCTTCAGAATCGGGTGCCACCACAGCATTAGATGCCGATATCGCACCACGAAAAAAGATATATTTCATTCACTCGTATAGAAAGCAAACGTTTCGATGGCTTTTGTTTAAACAACATGAAAGCGTAAAAGTTGTTCGCCTCTAGCTAGAAGATTCCATTAATGTTTCTCGAATAATGACTACCATATAGGGCCTGTAACTGTACAGCTTTGAGAAATGTGGTCGGGTTTTGCAGTCAGTAAGGTTTCATGCGTCCATTGTTTATCTAATTATGAAACAGTATTTAAGTTCGATTAATAAGCCATGACATGTGAGGTCCAGTTAGAATATGATTGCTCTTCAGTTCAGTCAGATAATGCGACAAAAATACTGGCACCAACCATGTTCCGATTAAGTTAGAATATACGACAATTATTTGTAAAGCTGAATACACACATTTGTTTATTTTCAATTCTTTACTGGTCGATCATTGTTGTGGCCTATCATACACTGTTTGATAGTGGAATAGCGCGTCGCCACTTTCTTGTGTCACTTCGTTTAACTTTTCGTAGGATGAGATTCATTTGACATCTATGTGATATCAGCAAGCTACCTGTTTTGATCAATTTCTGACTTATCAACGACACGTGTGACAGGACTCTTACTTACAACATGTGACCATCCACCCCAATGATGATTTAGTCATTTACCCACTAGACAGTGAAATCACGTATGTTGTTGTAAAGTATTTGAGCTACTTTCTTTCAACGCCATGATTTTGGTTCTCAAAGTCAGTCAAATTTCCATCAAGATTTTTGTGATGTTAGTTGAGACCAACTGTTTTTAAAAACATCGCGCAATTCTTTCTGTAATCGTTACATGCGCCTACTTGTTTAAAAGACAATCACAAATGGACGATCAAATACACACTACCAAAAAAGAGAGCAAGAGCTAGGAACAATAATTCAAAACTCCCCCCTGCAATCCAAACAACACCAATCCGCTGGTGTAGTCAATAAAAGTTCTAACTGATATACAGATTGGGAATAACACAACGTTTCGAGCAAGTTGTAATACTCTACGTTTCAACCACCTCATGTGGCCTTCCTCAGGAGTGTTGTAATCGATTACAACACTCCTGAGGAAGGCCACCCGAGGTGGTTGAAACGTAGAGTATTACAACTTGCTCGAAACGTTGTGTTATTCCCAATCTGTATATCAATAAGATGTTAAACACGACGCCCAAACTATTCAACTTCATTCGTACTACATTTGGTGCGGATATCTTACAAAAGTTCTAACTGTTATACAGACGCTTGCTGACAGTTTGTGGATTTTACTTCCCGCTGACGTGACCAAACTAAGTTGACGTAGCTATCGACCAATTCTCTGTAATTCGCTGAGACGACCTACGCTGTCAGTATATGATGTTTCAAAGATCTGTTTTCTCTCAATCAATATCACTTTCAAATTACGTCAAAGTTTGTGCGTTTTCACGTATATTAGCTGACTTATCATGCGAAGTATTACATAATGTTGTTTGGACATTTTTGCTTATTCAGGATAATTAACAGAGAGCTCCAACGTTTACAACGTGAAGGCGAACTGGCAACCGCTACCATTCATGCTATGCGGACACGCGCAGAACAGGCCATGATTCTGAACCAAATGAACGAATCCGGAAGCTGTGAGGGTGATCACTCTTACGCATGCATCAACTATGATCAGACAAAGGCTAAAGAAAAGGGCAAGCAAGCGGAACGGTTCAATGAATCTTCACAAATCACAGGAGCTGGACAAATGCTACGATCAAATCTTTCTCCACAATGCCGGTTGCGTCAGCCGCATCAACAAATCAATCCACTTAGTTGTTCAAATCAGTCCCATTCTGAGTTCAGCACTCATGCGATTGTGAAGCGCAATGAGGAAGAAGACACTCAAGAACGAACGCATTCCGATCCAATCATCTGTCAAAATACGAACATCGAATTGACAGACCTGCGGAATCGACAGTGTGCACTCGCGAACAAAATTACGACACTTCAGGTAAGGCAAGCATTTGTGTTTAAGCATGAGTTATGACATTTTAGTTTCGGATTATACAGTCAAACTCAGTCAAACTAAACCGTAGAATATTGACTCACGCCATATGTTTTTGTATTGCTGAATGAAAAGCCATGTTTGTATTAACCGGTTAACCAAATTTTACCGATAACAGAGTTTATGCCCTCCTCTTGGAGTCAAACGTGCACTCTATTCAGTACACTCACTGGCGTGTCGAACAGACTGTAGAACACCTGGGTGGAAATTGAATATACCTGTCGGTAAGGTTATCACGTTATTGAAAATGCGAAAGTGTTAAGAAAACAAGCCAAAATTATGCGAGAATACAATCAAACTATCGGTGTGATTCAAAGCTGTATTTCCAAAGAAGAGAAAGCAAGAGTACGAAACATATATTTACACCAACGGCATCTAACGGTCGCTTGAGAATGGACCAATTAGTGCTATACATGACCGAAAGATTAGCCTCCGCTCTGAAAAGCTTGATTGGGCTCCCAACAAAGCTGTCGTGCTCAGCATTCGTGAAAATGAAATACCTTAGTAAAGTACCTACAGGTTAGACGCACCTCACTGCCTGTAGTACTTTACGAGAAAACTCTAAATGTTTTCTCGCAGGTCAAAGTGAGTAGCAACGACATAAATGACGGGACAGTGCCGAACGTCATCATTTTCTTGACAAACTTGGTGTATTGTCTTCAAACTCTTCTTCATGTTGAAAGGTGTAAATATATTTTCTGATATCAGGATCAGCGACAGGCGTTTGTCTGGGCCCCGGCATACTGCAAATTAAGCATCACCCAAGTCTGTAGACTTCTGTAGACTAAATTCACAAAGTTTCTAGTTGTAATCCAGGGGCTATTGTAGTTCATAATCATTTGCACGGCAATATCAAGGCTTCTGAAGAATAAAGACCACAACTCATTGGAAATGCTAGATAAGGCTGCCGTCAAGTCCCAGGTTTACGCTAAGCTTACTGAAAAGTATATGCGAGTCTTCTCAGTGTCCAACTTCTTATCTTATCCACCGACACGCGCGCGACACAACAAAGCGTGGTTTAACTAATGATGTGAATTCCTCTCCTTACACCACCCTTGAACTTATCAGGTAGCTTAACCGCCCGAATTTCATCACACTTGCTTATGATATTATTGTACATCTTGATCGTCTTACAAAGAGGAAAAATTAACTGCCTGGATTGTCTGATGTCCCAGCTCGATCAGTAAATAGCAGTGGTCGGCTGGTGCACAAGTCGAAAACCCAGTATGCTAAATTCTTTACGCAAATAAAAGGAAAATCGTATCACATGCTGATCTCTGCGTACATCCCATAACCGGAAGTTTTCTGATGGTAGAACAGTGAATAAAGAAAGTTGTCTCGCAATTCAGTGAGCTTTATTAAGCGATCTTTGGAACTTACCACTGTTCGTGCCTGTTTTGGCTTTTCTGATATGCAGGCAGTAGTCAGTCGCAGATGCAAGAATATTAGACGCCAGCTTCCTATGAGGGGTTGTTGAAACCAAGTGTTGCGCAAAAATAACAACAACACTCTAACGATATGATCCACAAGGACAATGGAGAGAAACTTTAACAGTAACTTGCTATGAAGTCATTTCTAATGGGATGTTGGACATGTACCAAACGTAAATTGTGGTCTACCAAACAAATGTTTTGTCGAGTCTACAAAATTTGAGTAAAGTTGGGCTCACCATTATCTGAATCTCATGGGTTCACTTGGCCAGGCCGGCAAAGATGTGAGAAATCTTGTAAGCCATGATGGTAGTAGTAGAATGTGGTGTCGAAGCAGTTATGTTAAACATTCACTAGACCACTGCAAAAATGAAACACAACACACAAGCGGTTAGATATTGTAATTGGATCACACAAAGTGAATTGGTACGAAGAATTTGCATAACACGAATTCGAATCAAAATCTGCATCAGGAACGTGGAAAAACGTTGAACACAGAGGAGCTTCAGTGGATGTAAAACATGAACGAGTCGACTAGTTTCAGTTGACTATCAGTTTTTAAATGTTGTGCATCAGTTTCTTTTTTTAATGGTTGCATCATGTGTGATATAGCTGTGGTTTGTGAACAAGGCTTCTCTCGAATGCTTTATGGATTAACTGAACCTGCTGAAGTAACACTCGTTGGATCGAATAAACAAAGTCAACCACAAACGATGAGGCAATCCTGTCGGTCCACGGTCCAAACGGGAGCAACCCCAATTCCAAGAATTCACATCGTAGTAGGGTTTGAGACCAGAACTCTCATACATCAAATTCTCACAGCGATCACGATGATATGTTGTCGTATAGGACGACAACGCTACCCTAAGTTAGCTGGCATCAATAATTTTTGTTAAGATTGATACTTGCAACAAGTCCTCACCATCTAAAACATTATGCTTTAAAGTCAAGGGACCGCAGCAGAGGTCACTTTTCTCCCCTCTGTGAGATCCATGAATAATGTTATGTAGCAACTTCGCAAATACAGGGCAACTCAAATCACTCTCATCACTATACTCAGCTTTGGACCGTCCCTCCTAGATACCAGTGCTCGGGGAGTCATTGGTCCTGGCAATAATATATGAATTGACGAAGTACTAAAGAAATGCGAATGCACAGAACTCATGCATCACCTACTGGAATAGGTCAGTTTTCAACTCCGTGAAACAAAGCTTACCAAACATATGCGTTGTAAACCCTGCTGTCAATAGACAAGTCGGGCGCTTTTGCGCAGTTACAACAGATGACAATTAATGATTTTTCTGTGTGCTTTCCATATCTTTACAAACACCTCTTCAGGAATCATACAATCTGAGGTGTTTATATTATCCACTGAATTGGAGCAATCGACGGTCAAGAGTCGTGTGGGTGTGACCTCAGGGATAAGATCGTAACCATCCAAATCCTTTATTAACACTGTAATTTCAAGGTTTTTGTCACTCCAGTTAACAATTTCTGCAGAGTTTGCACGCCTAAGGCGAAAGAAGCGAATAAACTAATGTCGTCCACGCACTCAAAATCAACCAACTTACTAGAAAACATAGGCTCCGTCCCGAGATCTCTGGAGCCTCCGACGACACCTTTCATAATTCCAGGGATGGATAGAGACAAAGAGTGGATCTCCCTGCTGAGTGCCAGTGGGACTGAATAACGCTAGAAACAGCCGTTCATACGTGTGTACTCTAGACTCAAAGTGAGCATAGGATGACTCCAACAAACTGATATGCGTTACAGGGGTTCCTTTTCAATGGAAACATTTCTAATGAGTATGTTAGGCAACCGAATCAGAAGCAGCACTTGGATACCAGAATACCATGAACATTGGCTATGGGATACTTCGCACATGCTTTAGAGCCTCTCGCAAAGTGAACATATGGACAGTACGCATGTAAACAAGTCAGAAACGTATCTGCTCCTCTCATAGTTTAGTTTGTTTGTATTTTAGGAGGTCATTCCACTTCAAGATCAGTAAGCGCTCAGGACGCAACAGAGTTGGGACAAAATGATCGTCAGGTAAGGCCCTGACACACTTTTGAAAGTGAGAGTGACTACAGATAACACAGCTTCTCATGCAAGTCTTTTTTCACAAGAGGTAGTCAATTCAAGAAACATCCGCTCACAACCATGTGTGAAGGAAACTGGCAAATGAGAGTCAAGGCCTCTTGCTTCATTACGTTTCGAAGCTACTTCATTTTCCAGCGAAGGATCGTCTAAAATGTCGTAATTAAAGGGCGTAAATCCCCTTTAACCAAAAACAAACATGCGAGACCAAGAGGATATGTTATCCACCCCCGGGTGCACCAGTCATACCTGCACTTAGTAGGGAGGCAGTAATATTGATAATCCAATCCTCTGTAGACGATTAATATATGTCCGGATGGGAAAACTTCAGTTAACTCGATTGTATGCAAATCTGTTTGTGAATTCCTTTCCACACGATAATTTCGCGGATCATGAAACAAGCTGTCCACTTTTCTGCCTGAAATTATTGTTAAATCAGCATTTAAGTAAAAATGGTGTGAACAATCTTTAAGTACAAACGGCTTTTTTAGGGATTTGCCATTTTTGTTGCAGTTAACCCCCAACTATGCATGGGAAACCGCCCTATTTTTACTCAATCGAAATCAGTGTCACGTGTACGCATATATTTATCAATAGTTATTTCGAACGGCTTTACAAAACTTCGACATATCCGTGAGGGAGATGAATGTGAGATCCCACGTTCTGACTAACACTGTCTTCACTGATTGGCCTGTATTAGATGATCAGCTGATTTAACTAATTTCGCAGATGATTAGCACGGGGTTCAGAAAGTTTAACAGAATCCAGTGTCATAGAAGTGATAAGATTGCGTACGTTTACCATCGATTAAACGCATTCACTATATTCATTATTCACCGATGTTCACACCTAATGAATAGATCCCCAAAACAGCCAAGTCGCACGCGATGAGAGTAAGGTTGAGGGCAATGCACAGACCAAGGCTGATGTTTCCTAACAATATAGGACCTGACATAATATAACCCTCCGTTACATGCCTGATACGGATTTTGCTGTGTTTTACAAATGTCTCTCCCATATGTATTTCCGTCTGTCATTCAACTATTTTCGGATCGAAATAGGATGCAAATTAGAACATAAGTTAATAAAGTCAACATCTGGAAATAAGCAGATATATATGTACGTGATTTCGCGTTATGTTAAGCTGTTCTAGATTTTATTCACTCACCTTCTTATCTCCAAAGTGAATTCTCTGTGCAGAATTTTCCTGTAGTTAGGCACACTCAAAATGAACTTGAAAACAGACGAACAAACCAGTTGTTCTAACGCATATCTTAGGCTGATAAGCTGAGTGAAGAATACTCAAAAGTTGATCCATTTGGCGTGCTGATTTGTCATAATTGTGGCCAAAAACTTTTAGATCAACGAGCTGCTTCTGTTGCGCGTTCAGCTACCCTACTTGACACAGTTTAACTGAAGTGTCTTGCTTTGCATTCAGTGCATAGAATGAAGTGACACTAGATCATTGGGCTAAATTGTTGCAACCACGTTCAGAACAGTCCGGACTAGAAAGTAGTCAACTGTCATCCGCTTTCTACTGCGTAAGACTCCTGCAGTTTGTAGGGGAAGAAAGCGTCGCCTGAAAAACTGCATTAGCTTGTAGGAACTGATGGACGTTCGGAGGTTCTCGTAAGCAGGCATACCTCAGAAAGCAATAAAAACTTATGAAGCAAGATGGAGAGAACGCCTTATTATATTTTATTGGTTATACGTAGAGCAGAACCCACTACGAAGAGTCTAAACCCTTGCCGAACTTGAACCAGAGACAAAAGCAGAGCGCTCAGGAGTAAATATACATCTAAAAATGTAGAGGATATTTCGAGAAGGTAGAGCGGTTCAGACTTTGAGGTCGTTGTTGACCTATGGTACAAGCTGTAGCTCTGGTCGCTCTATCCATATCATTGTGTGGGTTAAGCTTTGATAAACAATGACAAGATGCTCACAGTGATGAGTTATTTTTAACTGCTATCGCATTAGACACTTCAGCAGAATCTCACGTGATCAGCTTTGCTATCCTTTGGATTCTCCACGTGATACTAGGTTGTACGTTGGAAATCTTTGTGATATCATTCATTCTCACTCAACCATCAGGACAAAGACAGTAATGGAATTCCGGTGCAAAGTTGAGCACCAAATTTGTTACCGAAGAATAGGTGGGCACAGCAAATACAATTCAGAGTAAAAGAACGTCTTTCCTATGTCCCTAGCTGTCGCCGACTGTGTAAAATTTAAAATGCGTCCAATCAGAAACTCACTGTTGTACACATTTTGGAGGTAGTTCATTACATAGCAGAGTCTGACAACCAGTTTGGCAAGTTTATTTCCGAGTTAACCATCAGCAGCACTGCCACGATTCAGCGAAGGGCAGCTGTCTGCTGAAGCTTTCTATCTCAATCCTCCAATATTACTGTGGTGCATTAGTGTTTGGGTGCTTTTGTTGGTCAGTCATATTCCAATGTTGTGACCCAGCACAGTCCAATTTAATCAACAGTGATATCTTCCGGAGAGTGCTGCATTGGTCAGTCTAAATGACACAAACTCTAAACAATTCAGTTGTTCGTAACACTCGAAGCACTCGCGAGAATTCCCATACCAGGGGTGCTACAGTGATGAGTCGGCATTCCAATAAAAACAAAACGAAGTGTTCGATAAAGAAGCTGAATGGCATCTTCATATTTGCGCAACTAGGAGAATTCAATATACTGGTGACTTCAGCAACGGACAGATTTGTCCATCCTTTCTCACCTGATTGTTTAAACAATTGTGATTTTGGCCAACAGATGTGTGCAGCACTCCCTCGAGGAAACGAATAAAAACGAGTCTCCCGAGAAAAACATGGGGTACGAAATAGTTCTCGTTAGGTACCTCCTGTGAAGAAAATAACCTCCAGGATCCATGTACCGAATGCTATAACATAAAATAAACATAACCTCCATCGGGTGAAAATGCACGACAGACTTGCCGAATCAACTCCAGACTGTATATGTATTGACCACTGTGCGAACCGCTGAGGCACGTAGAACACTTCTTCTGAACCAGGCTCTTGGCTGTTGATTGTTCCTAACTGATTCATGTTAACAATTGCATTTCTTGAGCCACACTTCGAGTGGACGTTATTTCCAAAAGAGGAAAATGACGGTGATTGAAATCAGCGAAAAATTTGAGTCTTGCCGCCAAACTGTCTTTTAGAGAGATGTTAGTTAACAGCAAACTGTGCAGAGCAAACAGTTGCAACAACCAACAAGTACCGCACAAAACGTGATCCACGCCTAAGTCTTCAATTATTATTAACTTAACGGACGCACTTACTGACAATTTTCTTCAGTCTTTACGGAGTGTACTAATGATCAATATCCTTCAACAAACGACGGACAACAAACGAACATATGGAAAGGCAACCAAGGCTATAAATACACAGTTCATAGCCACCAATCAGCAGTCGTTTAACTTTCTGTTCCTGAAGTAACAGATAAAATGACTAGTGTTTGTTGAGGGATCTAGTTTCTTGTCATAATTGGCACAGGGTGATTTTGTTACACCGCTTTTGTTCTGCTGTCGCACGGTTGTGGAAAATGACAACCGTAATACAATCAAACATGACCGCTTTCTGTTATTTATACACAAAACGTCAACCGTGTTCTCTTAATCGTCATAGCTAGGTCATTTAGTAATATATTTCATCCTACAAGTTTTTAAATACTTGCGGATAGTGGAGATGGTTTTTACAGTACTAAAGTGTTCACCGTCAGCCAACTACTGATTTTGCCGGTCCTTAGAAAGCGAAAGTGTAACTCTCTGTGTTGCGCTCTTATCGATCTGATTTTCATGAAATCAAAGTGTTTCCAAATTTCTGGAGAATAGAGCTTCAGGAGAAGTGTTTCCTTCCAAGGAAGGACTGTAATATGAAGCTATCATTGGTAAACACAACTTTATGACGAAATATTTTAGAAAAGCGAAATTATATATGGTAATATAAGTGCATAATGGAGAAAACTCGCGGAAAGTGCATCACGGGTCTCCCGGAGGTTGCCAATTTTAACCAACAAACGTGCCACCCGCGCTTTTTTGAGTAGTGAATCACCTCATGTCTAGAGTTTTGCTCATATTGTTTGAGTATTGTTGATGGCAGACATTGTTTTACGCGCTCCCCCTCCAATATGGAATGTACAACAAAATAACGCACAAGTAACGGATTATTCCCGAAAAATATCCCTTCACACTGAATAAACTTTGAGTGTTTCAACTTACTGTAAATTTTAACCTAATCATTTTTGAAAACCAGCTAACTGCTCACTGTAATTCTTGCCTTCCAATATTCGTGTGGAAACCTCCCCTCCTCAGAAAAAGACGTTTGCAACTGTTAGTAAGGTTCAATTCAGTGTGTGATCTGTCAAAGAACTACTCACTGTACAACCAAACTTTACATTACATTCCCAGTTGCACACAAGTGGGAAACCAACTTGTTTTTTCTCGTCTACCCGATTAGTTTACTAGTTGAGGCCACAAGTAAAGTGCCAAGTGGAATTAATTGAGAGGTCATCGGAACGTGAGTAGTTCATCCCAATCCTTTTGTTGAATCACAGGCTCGTGAAGAAATTGCTCTTCACCTAGCTGTCACAGCTCGAATATCTGTCAGAACACAAACAGATCGCAACGAACTTTTTGTCCTCTCAGTGTGGTACAGACACCTGTTAACTAGTTATAAGATGCAGATACTATTTTCTCAATTTCTCGGAAGGATAAAGTCACTATACTAAACGATAATGTGGTCGTTAACTTTTATAATTTAACACACATAACTCAGAGGTACAGTGTCTTCGACCGATTTTTAATCCGAAATACTACTGAGCTCCTCCAGATCGATTTCTAAACTGTAATTATCGATAATACTTGGTTATCCTTCCAATCGTTGTTGTAATCGATCTGAATGCCAGTACCACATGTTACAGGAATCACACCGCGTATCAACATTGTTTAATCCGTACGCCGCGGTGACAGTAAAGGTATTCAAGAGCTTGAATTCTAGTATTGTTACTACCAGTTGCTAGTGTCAGTAGGCACGAGCACCAGCATTCATTTAGAGAGTGAGCGAAAGCTCTTTCTGCCAAATTCTTTCTAGGCAGACGTGTGTCTTGGTAACTAAATGAAGTAACATTACAGCACACAAGTAGCTAATCGTAACCACGTGTCCTGTTCATATGACAGAACTTGTGTGTCGTGCTCGAGAGAGCGCAAGTGGGACTGAATAAAATAAGCTTACGCAGTCACAAGTGATCATTCGTATATGAAACTGGTTACTCTGGAATGAGTCGAAAAGGCAATGTTGAACACAATGCTAACATCAATTATCCGGTGGACAGAAAGGCAAGACAAGTAGTCAATAAAGAAATTCAAGTGGCCCAACTCGGACGGACAAAAGTTAAGGGTGCAGAACCATTCAATGAAGTCACAGCTAATAGTATGCTGGAAAAACATTTGAGAAAAAAGAAGAAAGCTGCGCCAGCAAATTTTCTCGTGGATCGGATTCGTTTCACTAAAAAAGGATTTCATGAATATTTATCCTATCGAGAAATTCAGAATTTCCACAGATTTCCACATCATCCAGATAAGTTTATGCTGTTTGTAGTTGAAGAGAAGAGAGGCCGGCGCACTTACGAAAGTTATCGGTGTGAAAACCCGACGGATGTCCTTGTGGTGCGAGATTTGATCAGTGCAGCACAAAGTGATCCAAAGCGTTTGCTACAAGATGTCGGTCCTACTCGACTCTTATCCGTTTCGTCTTCTTCCAGTTCTGAGTACTACATTGAAAACAGAGGAGTTAGTCGAATGTCCCGTCCACGATCAGTTCAATATATCCAATCTGAATTGCCACAGCAATACGTTTATCAAGCCGTCGAGCCGGTTCTACAAACACCGCCCACCAGAGTGGTTTATCGATCACAGTACAGTCGACCACCTAGTGTGGAGCAACGTATCGAAAGCGTTAGAATGCCTTCAGTACGCAGTTCGCATATTTACGAGCCAACCAGATCGTCTGCACCTCCTTCTGATGTTACCTATTTACGGTCGGACAATATTAACGGACCGCAAATTATGGATCACGGTCCAGTATACATGTACGTTTCACGTTCCAGACAAAATCTAAATCGCAATAGTTGGTCACCTGACAACGCTGCAACTCGTCGGACCAATTATTATTAACCGAGCGATGACCGAAGAAAGGGTGGAAGGCAATCATGTTCGGAAATGTTAGTGAGCTTTGTTTATTGTTTGTTACGCCACATGTGAGAGAGGGGAAAATTAACGTGCATCCAAAAAATAGTATCAACTTCTTCATTCCTGCTAAATAAACCCCACGTTTTTATTCTCACTTATCATAAACTACTTTGTAATTGAACTCCCATCTTTACATTCTTTAAAGTTAAGTTATCCTGATGTGAGTTAAACACGCAAACAATGTGAAAAGTCTGTGGAATATATTGATTTTTCAACCCCTATGCTCAATTGGCTGTTAGAAGCACATGTATAGTTTATAATTTCTCAACTACTCCATTTTGGTTACGGACAAACCTAAAGTAGTAATTTAGGCCGTTTACGCGTCATTTTGTTAGATGATAACATTTAATGCATAGAAAGTCGTAAATAACGCCTGTGTATCCGTGTTAAGAAAGATACTGTTGAAACGATGAATCAGCTATCAGCAAGTCCATTTATTGCTTATATACCTGCTTCCCTTGCAACTGAGTTCACAGTTCTTCAAATGTAGTGACAAGATTTGACAGACCTAACAATCTCTCCCTCCGATTTAACACCTCACTGACGATGAGAGGTCTCCAATGGGCAGCTCATCGTATACAGGGTACAAGACTAGCTTCTGGAATGTTCAACTTTTGTTTAAACAGTTTTTTCAAGCTTCATTCTAAATTGACATTCAGGGATTTTTTGTCGTTGCAAATGTGGTTGCCTTTAACTCGCTGCTAACAGTCTGAATATTGACAGATTTGACAGCCGCTGAAATTATGGTAACTTCTGTAGGCTGTGAGACACAAACTTTTTGTTAACGCACAATTTTTAGCCATACACTTTGCTAATGGTCTTAAGACTGCAGGCATTTATCAAGTTGTTTTAGTAACAGTTATTAAAATTAGACGCATCCTACATCAGAAGCGAATACTAGGGCACTGATTTTGTTCTGCGATGATTGCTGTAGACGAATAAATGACAATTTAATGGTGTTTCTAACTTGAACACTCACGTGAAAACTCTTGACGTTACAAATGGAATGCGACCACGTGACGTTCAGAATAGCATCAAATTCTTTGCTGGGTAGCTGAAAGTGAGCTAGAGAAATACACATCGTCATGTTCTCCAAGTAGTTAAGTTGGCTCGGTTTTAGTTTAATTACTCCGTCAAAAATGATTTCATTTTTGGCGCTTAGATTAACGTATTAGCTGGTTCGCTCCGGTAACATGAATGTGATCTTAACAGAAGTCATTCCCTAGTTCACTCACACAAGTGGCCAGTTTCTGGCAGTATCCTAATGGTTACAAAATAGACGCGGCCAATTCCATTTTAAGATGAGAGTAGAATGAGTGATAAAAGTGGATTTCTAATGATTAGTAAACGGGGTGCCGAGTTCCGGGAACACGAACAAAAATATTAATCCTGATGATGAGCCATGTCAAAAATACTGGACAGATTATGGTTTCCTCTAGGCAGAAGATTTCTACAGGGCAAGGTCGAATTGAAAAATAACACTTTCAGACGTCATGTTATTTCAACCGTAGAACGGCAAATACCTATTCACAGTTCGAAAACTAGACATTCTCATCCTCCAAAAAGTCATCAAAACAAAAGCGGCAGCACTGTTCAGGATTACTTTAAGCCCAGGATAGAAGGAAGACAAACCATAGGCCCTGATTTTCGGACAAGGTTTGATAATAGTTCATTCGGTCGAACCGGCGAAGTTTTTATTGTACTAGCTTGTAGTACACACTCTGTGGTTGATATTGCTGCAGTGATTATAAGAAGAAACTCAGATTTGCGGAAACAACCAGTGTGAATGTATGGCTTTGACACAACTGACCGTATTTATTTGAAATTTTCTAATCCGTCCCCTTCATCTACTGTCGTCCCTTGCTACGAGCTTCACATTGTGACTGTTATTCACCAAGCCACTGATGAGATAACAGGGTGTGTTATCGTCACACAGTCAAACCTAATGTCTGTCTCTATGTCTACATTTTAAAGAAGCCATTACCAGTTCCCTCAAAAGAAAACATCCCGTATTCGCGAATAATTTTGTTCTTTCAAAAACTCTGTTGCTACCCAGAGGTTAAGTATACTCCCATCGCGCAATCGCTGTTAAATCAGTAATTTTGGAAACGATGGATTTGCCGTATCCTGGTTTATTCAACAACCGTAGCATCGACCACTTCTAATTCCCGTCGTAAAAAAATGAGCCAATCTGAACACTGTTCAGCAGCTTGTTGTTTACTAATATGCCAGTGTTAGTGAACAGAAGTTGTCTATCCATTTCTTCAAAAATCCTATTGCAGCCCACCTGCAGAAAAACAGAATTCTTTGTAGACATAAAAATCAATATACTCTTTCGCCCAAATAATAAATTGCATAAACGTTTGCTGACACTAACACCATTCGATTGCAACCTCATCGTCCAGCTGAATATTGTCAGCAAGAATCCAGATGATCGAACATAAATTTAAGGTATCCAAGACACAAAACGAAAACAAAACATTTGAAACACCACAATGTTGTATAATTGTCGGTCACATATTTTGGTTGAATATCACAACAACATGTGAAGACTCGATCAACACAGAGGGATCAGTAGACAAATTCCGTTAAATCCGGATCCCGAGACTTCAGCGAGTCATCAGTTCAAAATTACACGTCAAAAGGCGAAGCCTCGATACCGCCTTAGTGATTGCTTTTACGACCACGCATTACTAGTGTCTTTGCCCACGCGCCTTTCACTGTACGGTTAATCCTCCACAACCAGGCTTGTGCATAGTTCTTGGTAAACTCTGCTGCAACTGGGAGAAATTGATTCCTGCCCGATAAACAGGAATTTAAGGCGATCAGTTGTTGACCACTTTTCTATAATTACCCCTATTGATTCGTTCTAATAAAACGATTTGCTGGACTCCAGCTGACGGGACCACTAACTGTCGAGATTGTGAACCGTCAAGATTAGAAAATGTTGGGGTGTCAATAGTTTGAGATTTTAAACTGATATAAATTTAAACTAACTGGCTCTGAAAGGCTACCCATATAACAGTAAGCGAAAATTAACGCGCAGAACCATGAGTTAACTGAATCAGTGGCCGTAACTCAGTACAACTAGCCTTTTCAGATAAGATTTCGAAAGTAACGGTGTGCCATCCGAGAAGACAGGTAATAATGAATGTGTAACACTCATTCATTTTAAGTACAACTCAGTGCGTTTGTCTTTAAACACGGTTATAGCATGTGCAGTGGGATGGTAGGTTGACTGATGCTGTGTGTGAGTGGCTGACGGAAAGCCATCAAATCTTTCGAACACGATCATGTAAAAAGCGATCGACACGGCACTGTCTCCCAATTTCTTCAGCAGATAATTAGCTGCCACATCCATATCATTCGCAAAGGAAAGCCCCGTACACCGCTGGAGTAAATAAATGCATAGGAACAGTCATCACTGATTAGCTGCCTTGCATCTAATAAGAAAAAGCACAGCTTCTACTTGTAGTCTGCAGTACATCTCCGTTTGAACTGACTGAACGTTTATTCATCCAGAATGTATGAAATAATTTGCTGTCGTTGCAGCTAATCTCCAGGTATGTGACCATTTCTGATTGTCATTCATCCATCCAATAGTTCACACGATTCAGTAGAGGTTCGCCAACCCTCAAACTCCAATATTCAGCACTCGATTGGAATGTGGAGATCGGACCAACCAATCACAGTTTTGCCACAGGTTGTTAAATAAAAGGGTGCTAACGAAAACTCAGAGATAGGCGTTTTGACAGTGGCCAGCACATTCCAACATTCATTCATATACACAAACTGCTATCTGGAAGGAGTGAATTAGTCATTCTGGATCATGCCAATAATGATAGCTTTCGCAATGATTTATCACAAGAACATCTGCTACTAACACTTTCTGTTCAATATAACTGGACACTTTAAGATGATACTGCTTTTATCTACAGAAAAAATCTCTTGCCGTATTTAAAGTCGTAGTGCGGTGGAAATGCGGGCTTTTCGAGCCAAATTCTTGATGGTCAGTCCAATTCTTTTCTACTCCATGGAGAATGATAGAATAGTTGTGGTTTTCAATCAAATGAAGAATTGTTAGATATTGTGGCCTCAGATAAGTAGCGATTAACCGAGGAGTGAATAGTTTTCCGGAAATGTCAGCCAGATGAGCAGAATGAATCAGAGGATACATGTGCGTCAAATTGCAACCAGAATTAATCGGGAACTATAATGTTTTCACGTCAGTTCCGGTCGGTTGACCATTTTTAACTGGCTTGAACCCCTAATTATGTTCGTTTGCTTGTTCTTTCTCTGCGAGCTGGAGGTTTGTAACCATGTTGCTCACCTTTTGTCCAAAAGTTCAAGTTACAGTTCATAGTTTAGAAAATGGTTTGATATTTGCGCAAATTGCGACTGCAGTAAAAAGTATTTTGTAAATGGTAATTGTGCCACATCACCCTAATTGTAATCGAATCCTGCCACTTTTATTAAAATTTCACTACGTTTGATGAATAAGTCACTATATCAGTTGGCTTTTGTGTGAATTTTCTCCACAATGCTTGGGAACGATTGAAAATATTCGTCAAGTATTGATTCTGCTTCCATCACATCTCACCAGATGTTTGCAGCATGAACATCCAGAATGCATCCACTGGAGTTCACGGCAATGCTGACTAATCGGAACAAACAAGGCAGACCAAAGTTTGCGGAAAATAATAATTAAACAGCACAATTCTGGACATATCTGGAGCTCGTAATTGAAAATTCATTAAGCAAATATTTAGCACAAAGGCTTGAATAATCTTGGTAATCATAGACTTAGCGTTGTGCACCTGCGAGCTTCGTCCACGACTATCATTGCGCGAAAACTAGTTTAACTGTGTTGTGCGTCATCAGCTTCAATCCACTCTGTCTTCCAGTCCTGTTTGTTGAATTTGACCGTGGAATAAACCTGAATGGAACCCATCACTGCATTCTAACTCACGTTATCTAACAACGTCTGTCGTGAGTTAACGTTGTTTGAAAGGACTAGTATCCGTGTAGCCAAGATAGCCTACTAGGTCCTCGAAAGTTTCAGTCATTGAGAAAACAAAACATAACAGAATAACAGTACGCAGAACCCATGAGGTTCATCACAGGACAAGTCGGAGGCAAGTCTTAATAGCAGCCAGATTATCACCAGTATGTTCTATTTTGTAGCTGCGGTATCGGTCGCTTGTGTGAAATTTCTCTTCATAAGTAGAAGGCTGTAAACAAGCTGCGTGAAATCTATTAATTAAGGAAACCAGTCAAAAGTACTCACAATTAGCAAAAACAGCACGTTAAGTGGGCACTTACAATTTTCCATTTGAGGCTTTCAAGTGATAAGTGATCTCAAACAAATCTACATAATGGTGATAATAATAGTTACACCAAATGTAGTTCTGTGTTCTGCATAGGTTTTCCAGTAGTTATCTCTAAGCGATGTTCACGAGCACAGTTAGTCAAGTCAGTGAGAACGAGGGTTTCAGCCTCAAAGTGACAGAATTTGAACTTGCGACGGTTTTCTTTCATTGAGCGAAACTAGACAAAAAAGATCCCGAGTGTGGAAGCTAGACTTCTAAATGGTCAACAGGAAACCGAACTAATTCATCTGTTTCTTGGAAAGATTACTAAGAGGTTTCAGAAAATGTAGTGGATTAAGAATTACCTGTTCACTAACCAGAAACACCGCTTTCATGTTTGGTAGTGGTCATCATGTGTGTGCTTGCCCGATGAAACTCGACGACATATCATGTCATACAAACGGTATATGTCCAAGCTATATAGTGACTATCCACGTAAGAGTTATTTTGCCGCTCAAATTGCTAATACCTGTGGCCTCCCGTGCTTATTAGCAGTAAACTAACAATCTGCAATTTTAAGAGAAACTTCCTGCACGTGGTCTGATATCCCCACTTGGTCACCTATTCCATTATGATTGAGATAAATGACAGTAGTAACTCGAAAACAGTTTATAGCTACAACACAAACAGTTCATGGGATAGCGTATTTGGTAAAGGCACATCAATAGCAAAAGTTATGAAGTTTGCTCTGTGCCATCGGTGTGCGATGCTCATTTAATGTCCTTTTCAACAAAATACTCAAAAGATACGAGTTCTAATTTGTCTGACTGTCTAGCTTAGAACATGAGAGAGCCCCTGTGTCTGCTACCACTCACTGAGGCATACTTGATCGCACGCCTGTCCAACGATACTAACGAAACAAAGACTGCTGGCGGACGGGTTTGTCAATGCTTTGTTTAACAGGCGATCAATTTATAGGGAAGCAAGTGGACTGTGTATCCTTCAGTCTTTGCATGTTGCTTAGGAACTAACGCCATTGTCGGTAGTTACGACAAGCTTGAAGAACTGACCAGAGATAATTATCACGATGAGGGACGATGAAACATTCCCAGGAGAACACCGTAGTTTTAAAGAGAATGAAGCAACTTAGCAGCTAATTCAATTGTGAAAAGAGTACCATTTGAAATACAATAAAAAACAAAAGCAGTACGTTTGTGAATGAAACATTTCGTCATTTTGCTTGGTAGAGGTCGTGTAATCGTTTTATCACGAACAAAGTACAAGACAAGTGCCTGGTCGATTCTGATACAACAATTTTGCTGCTCTGATAAGGAACAAATGGAACGATCTAATCATGATCGATGATGAATAGATCAACGGGCGGTGGCTACTTCAAAATCAAAGGAAAGGGCAACTGTGTGTTGCACCTGAGTGAAAGTGCTGTAGGACAACTCTATGCTAGCAGCAAAATCCAGACAGGCCAGTACTGAAATGAATTTTATGCAAACCTTTACCAGACCTTTACTGAAAACGGGCGCTGCTCTCCACTTATGTACTTGTACAAGAGTTCCGGTGAGCCCAGTATGCGGGTAGAAAATACGTAGACGCAAATAGTACACGGTGCAGTCAATGCCCAGTAAATTCGCGGAGCTGTTCACTGCTCCCATGCATTCTGTAGCCTACTGGAACATAGAAAAACCTTTACAATGGAAATCCTCCTACCGCATATACCCAGCAAGGAGCTAATTCTGCATGAAAAGGAAGTGAGTAGACAAATGAGCGATACATTTAAGATAACCGTGGTTTATGAGCCAGCCGTTCTCATGAATTACCATATTTGTTAGAGGATGTGCGCGTCGGGCTAAGAGGTCGGCTGTTTTGTTTCTATGTAGTTTTTGACGTTTGAATGACCTGAGTCACGGAAATTTTGGTAACATGCAGAATTCAAAGTTAGTCATGATGATTGGACTACAGCTAAGTTACTGACAAGATGTAACTAACCAGTAAGACCAATAAACATTCAACCAAGCCATCCTGCTTATCAGTAACACCTTCTATATTCCAACGCCCGGTAGTAAACTTTATAAGAATACAGCTGCGTGTGGAAACGACAAGATAACTTTCCGTCGCTTGGAGCGGAGCCGCGACACACAGTCCAAGGAAGTCGTAAAGCAGGCTCGCAGGACGGGCTTTTGTATAACAATAACAATCCTTAAATGATGGAAATGTCAGTGGTACTACTGAGCCATTATTACAAACATGAAGCGACAAGATGATCGCCTGAGAAAAAATCTGAGAATCAGAGATGTTAAAAAAAGCTTAATCCAAACGAATACCCAGAGAATCACTGGGCGCGCTGAATACTTTGGACGATTCGTGGCAGATCTCAATACAAACAATGTCATTTGCGTACCAAATCGCAACAGAGTGGAAGTCTTCACCGGTCGAATGGAGTAGAAATTGCCAATCAAAATGATTGCAGGGAAAATTGTCACCAAAAGTGACGCCAAAACCACCAAATACCAGCAAATTGTTCACGCCATTCACAAATGACAGAGATCAAAGTATTTAGTCGATTCCCAAAGGGAATGGGAATTCTACAGATGAGAGAGCAGTAGTAAGTAAAAATATGTTGACTGAGAAGGTGTATTTATCGATAGTGTAGACGGTGAATAAAATGAATGTCACATATGTTGAGTCACTGCTCGCATAGAAATGTTAACCATAGAACAGTGAAACGGAGCAAGTTGACAAAGAATAGAAGAATAAGACTGACACGTTGGGCGTTTTGCCAGCAACAATAGAAATTTGAAAATAGGGAGGGAACCGGAAACTAGGTGGTGGTTAGGGAGGGTGACTGTCTTAACATTGTTGTTGAAGTATGCGATTGGTTTTTGGTCCATGGACTTGAGATATTGCATCAAGGACTCTAGGAGAACGTGAATAATTGGAGAGTGAAACAACCCCAAACATAAGACTCACAAGACAAATAACTGTGTTCCGGTCACAGCTGGGGCAGTTCCAAATTAGCTGTTTTGTTATCCTGAACGTGAAACCGAAAGCTACTCAGTGCTGTGGCCATAAAGGACATTTGGTATGGGAAGATGTTCAGTAAAATATCCAGTACAGGTAAGTGAAAATATAAAATTACCGAAAAAACTATTTCACACGGCTGTTATGTATTCATATTTTTGGCAGTAGTGTAATCGCATTCTTCTTTGTGACAAGCTAGACACAGTGCGTACACACTTTTTCAACAGTCGTTTCTGTTCTCTCGTATTGTTGATGTTGGGAACCGTTGTTCTGCACGTTTAAGTCATGCAATATCGCTCACAAACGGAGTTGTATGTTGTTCAACAGAAGCTCCGTTTGTGTCGAAACAGGATTGGAAAAAAGTTAGCAATATCACATCACCAAATAGCACAAACCGCTAGCTGCGGAACATCTTCAGAAGCAAGCAGCCGACTGATCAGGAAGGTATAACAACATGGTGCCGGACATCTTTGGAGATAGTGGACGGAAGAAACCAAAGCGCGTCGTGTCAACACGGCTAAAATCATTATCACGAGTTGATAGACTACGGTCAGTGGATATTATAGAACCTTTCCACATCACAGAAAAGCTAACCAATGCAATTCCGTTACCACACAACATTTTCCTTTGTATGCCAAAGTCACCAAACTAGGTGGAGTTTTGTCAAGACATACCGAAGCAAATCTCGATGTGTCACCAACTGTTATTGCGGATCGAATTCCTGTTTTTAAATGTGATGAATTTCAAGAGTGTCTTGAAAGATTGGGAGGAAAGATGGTACGAGTGACGCCTTGCTACCCGGACACGAACACGCCGAACGAGTAAGAAAGAATCGGTTGGCAGAGTGGGTATCTAGAACCTGGCAACCCAAATGAAGTTAAATCACGGTGTTTCCGCTGAGGCAAGTAGAACTGCAGCATCATTTCCGGTTATATGCAGCAGGTGTTCGCGACCACCAGGGAAGCAAGGCGTGATATCTTAGTCAAGGGAAAGAAAGGTGAAAGACGTATACTTAGGGGTTGTTTAAGGAATGGAATGGAATGGAATAAGACCAGAGATAAACAAAGAATATTTCCTGATACCATGAATGTGAAATATGAGGACAATTGGAATAAAAGAACAGGCAGAAAATAAAGGGTACAACTATCAAAATGAATATGACCACATAAAGCGAACAGCTGACACTGTACGGTTTACGCCGTGTGTAACAGTGAGTAGGAACAATGGGTGCGTAACAGACTACAAACAGGAAATTGCAATCTGTGTAGAAGGCGACTGAAGAGCAGTATTTAAGTGTTCAAAAGTCAAACAGAAATCACAGCGAATTTTCTGTCAAGGAGATGATGGATAAAAATGCCCTTTATAGTACAACAGACTGTTACCAATATCTGTGAGTATCGTGTTTTCTAAAGGCGTGCTAGGAAGCACTTTACTGATTCACACGGAATGACCGTGAACTCGTCAAACCTCTTGTGTATAAAAAATATGGACAAACGTCTGGCACCGTGCTAATTACCTAATCGAAAACTGAGGGGTTTGATGAGTATCAGCACAACTACTACATGCAAATATGTGCTTCTGCCACAAGGATGAATTTGTATGTTAAGATGTCCGCAAAATTTTAGTACGCATGAAATAGTACGGTTTAAACGTCATGTTCAACGTGTTCCGAATAAATGGAGTGACAAGAACACAACATTATCAAACCCGACTCTGCAGTGTGGAGTGGACTGATAAGTAACACCAGTCACAAACGCGTCTTTTTTCTACCAGTCTCAGCCCTAATTGGTGGGCAAAAAATACGACCAATGCCTACATAAACCACACAGATTGACCTAACCACGACAACCTCTCTCGTGACTTCTGTTCCTTTGTTAACCGAATACAACATCCCCGGGGAAAGGCCCTTCAACGCGGTTGAAACGTTGAAACTAGCTCGCAACGCGAATTCGTAAACCTTGTGTCAGATTCTGTGCTTGGTTGGTCATGGTGCAAGAAAACTTACTGACACGAAAGTGCTTTCTATGTCGCCACACGTAATATCGAAACAATTTACAACCATGGGGCAGAGTGTGTTTTCTGCACGGGCTCTGCATGTAGCCAGGATGTCTGTAGTGAACTACGGATAACAACGAACCCCAGATAAACGACAAAGTAGCTCGCAAGTGGGCTTTGCCTTTTCGTTGATGTGAATCAACCTACGACTATGTGGAAATAACCTGACTTATGTTGCATTACATACTAGTCATGAACTGTCGGTTAATCTGAACCAAACTCGAAAAAAACATAATTGTTACCACTGCATTTCTGGATGATTATGGGGTTCAGGAAAAATATCACACTGCCTAGGGGGTTATTTATTAGACGTCTATGGATTGTGCACATCAAAACTAAAGTAAAATTGGAAGGTTATTTGGTGTACATCTCAAGTCCAGTCGTAAGCAAGATATGTCATTAGCTACGGATAAAAATGGGGAAGTATTAATTTCGGATCAAACTTATTTGCTATATGCTAACATAACAAGAATTTACTGACGACAGGTGGACAAGCTTTTCCAACCTGCTGTAAAGGTTCTACGTACTGTCACCCCAACGAATTAAATTTCTGTGGTTCATTTGTGCAGAATTACCTTGTTGTACGAAGGCTGTTGGGAAATTTTCGGCGCAAACATAGGTACGGAACTCTACCAGTCAATGGTCACGCAAAGTATTGCTTTTGTGCCATAGAAGAGTTACATTCAGATCAAATTTTCTGGGTGCTCATTTTTGTATCCAATCGCCTTTTCACTGTGCTGTTTTGACCGGCAACATGACAGACATGCAATCGAATTCTGCTCAAATGTGAGACAGTTTTCCAATCAAACTGGTTCCCATGATGGTCAAAGTTTATTATTCATGACCTATTTAATAACAGCAAGGTGAAGGTCTCAGATGAAGCTAGCATTCAAAGAGTTCACCAAAGTTTAAACGGCACAAATTTTGGAAATCGAAATGAGCTCAGATGACTGGTCAGGCTTCTTCGTGCTTATTGCATGAGTAAAGTGAAGCACATCAGTTGGATTAAGCCAGCAGCAAAACTCTGATATGTGTTGCGTCATTCCGGGTTTCTGATTAGCGACCTGAGAGTTTGTCCACCAAAAATGTGTACACATGGTGCAAAGGTTAGTCTGTTTTGTCTTCATTGAGGATTAGTTAATAAAAATGACCCTTTCACTATGGGATGCAAAGCCAACACGCAGCGTCTGAACCATCTTTTTCTCTCACACTCCCGGTGTACACAGTCGTCATTACATGTGTGTTCTGTCAAATGATGAAATCTCTCCCCTCCCCCTTGGTTCTCAGAGCTTGATTGCACTCATCCATCTCGCCGTGTTATGTGGAATTCAGAAAATGTGAAATTTTCGAGTTCGTAGCATGGCTTTGTAGTTCAGCTGCCACGAAAGCTTACCACGTCTGGACATTGTGATCCTGTCGCAAGTTGTTGTTCATAACAAGGTCCTTCCTAATTCAATAACTCTGCCAGACTACTTATCGATAACTACACTTCTTCCGCTTGAAAACCATAGTCTCACAACAGCAGTGGATAAAAAGTGAGGAATTTTGGATAGACAGCAGATTTAGTCATTCTGATTTCAATGCCACTAACACTTTGCAGGAGCCAAGATTACTCCAAGAAACCACCGGCACCTTCACACAGTCATCTACCATAGTTCTCTAGCCTTCTGCAGAAATCACGTTAACAATTGTTATAGTCGTACGCACCATCAAAAGCTAAGTTATTCTCGTCGGATGATGTTGTAATTCTTCATGCGACGTGATCCACAAACTGATGTATCTTAGACCCGTGATCTATTTGCCGCATTTGTGTGGTTTTTACCAATGAAGTATCGGCGAATTTCTTATCGGCTCCTGAGCCATTGCATTAAAAATCTGAACTCATTCGTGAACGTGATGCAGCATAGAGCAATAGTGAATTTACCAAAAATTACCAATACTTGTGTGTTAAATTTCGCCAATTCTAATCAACCCGTAACCATAAACACACCATCCCACTTACCAAGTCATAGCAATCACTCGAAGGCTTTAGGATGCTGAAGTCTGACTATCTCTGAGGCATCAGAATTCGATTGAGTGACCCACCACTTCGCGCAAACAATCATTTTATCTGACCTTGTTATTGTCATGGAAAACTACACACATCATGGTCGGTCAAACTGTCATGGTTTCAGTTCCGCCATTGTTATGAAACAACTAGAGGCAACGTTTTAATAAAATGCTACCCGCAATTCTATCCTCAGCGTGGTCGACTACATTTGGAAACACTACCTAATTTGTTTGTTTTGTCCTGACAACATGTTACTTGTGGACGTTATGTATTCAGCCTCTTCACTAATGACCGAAATCGAGCCTGGTTGCTACACTGTTTTCGAGTACTATTCAATGGATTTTCAGTCACCGGTGAAGTTAGGAGTAAACCTTATTTACTACCACCCGCATCATCGTTTATGGTGTAGCCAGCACCAACGCACCGTTTCATGTTTGTTCATAAAACATGACAAGTTTATAAAGTTCAACCAAAAAGTAGTTATTCTTGAAATCGGTGAAGAACACTGTTCCTAACAAAACGCATGGTGATATGCACACATGTTTCCAAATGTATGAATGGTTCTTCTAAGATGTATAGATTACAATATATATATACTACAATATATACCTGATGAAATGCAGCAAATTGTGTTCGAGGAATGACAGGTTGGCAGCAATTTTTCATCATTTTAAACTCAAGTACACTCGACGCAGAAAAATTGCTTGCACCACGTTTTCATTCTGAACTTACGTATTCTGAATTCTGATGGGCAATGAGCATTAGGTTTCTAGTATTCTCGTGGTGTGTAGAAAATATATTCGGGCAAGTATTAAAGAAGTACGCACTGACTACAGATGACCGCATTATACCTGTCTAGCTTTGGAGAGACCGTCAGCGTTAACACTTTTCTACATCATGTTCCGTGTACTGGTCCCTTCAGTTGAACTACTGTTATCTAACAATGACTTTGGACTCAGTTGCTCCAGTGAACTCCGGTTTCCAGCAATTCAACAATTTTTACCGTTTTTATTAAATTATTTGTTAAACTTAAATGAAATAAACATCACACAAAATGTCAGTGCAGAGAGCTGATCGCAGTGACTGTCAACAAGCCAGTAAGCAGTTGCTTTGACTTTGGTGGGTCTCATCAATACATCGCTCGCCAAGGAATCGATTGTTAGGCCATCGCAGACGGGTAGTCCAGATACCTATCTACCGGAACACCAGGTAGGAGGCACTGAGGTTTCAGGAATGTGTGTGAACTACTGCCCCTAACTGTTGGATTACAGTTAAAATTTGGATTTCAGATTAATACTGCTGTTTTGCTCATCAGTAACAGCAACTATCTGTTTCACTTACTTCAGGCAGTACACTCAAGTCTTATTAGAAATAAGTTTTGGCAATATATTTGTCGATTTATAACCTTGAAATTTCTCAACAGATGGAGAAAAATACCCTTTTGAACTTTACCGATCAACAAATATTCTAAGTAGGCAATTATTTCAAGTTGACCAAAAGACGGCTTATGAAACAGATAAGAACGGAGGTTCAGTGACCAGCGGTGAGCACAAACACATTATTTAAGGATGCCTTGTATTTAGAGTGGGTGCATGTTTAACAGACACATACGGGTGATTGGTAAGAAGCTTTATAGTACATTCGTGACAACTGTTGAATTAAGTGGAAACCACAGAGTTGAATCTCAGAGAAAAAGTGTGATGTTTAAGCAACCAAGAGAGCCTAATGAAGTCTTTTACTAATCACCCAGCCCATATAACCGTAGTACTGTTCAATTCGTGTAGAATAACTGGGTATTCAATGTTTATTTTAATAAACGCACACAAAGAGAAGCTTCAGGTTCTTGTGAAAAGCAAATGACAACTCGTAACGAAAAGGATGACTAGTAATCAAAACGTTGACATTCTTGCTGGTGATAAAATTTGGTCCGTCCACCAAGTAGACCACTTGACTTAATAGACATATCCACTGGTATTCCGTCCAAACAAAGTAAAGTCTCAGTCCAACAGCTTTGTTGAACATAACATGATCTAATAGTTTTCAAACCACTGTAAGCTTTCCAGTATTTCATTTATTGAACTGAACCTTGACATGTGCACACAAAGTCTTAAATGTACGCGTCCACTTGACAACATGTTCGTGCAACCCTAAAGGTGAGCTGTTAACCTTTATCATCACATATGTGATTGTGTTGAACGCCTCGTTCAGTTCTACTCTCGTTGCCATCTATCAGCTGGCGCGCGCTCAACTGCTGCATGACCTCGCTCGATTGGGTAGCACAGAAGTACCATCTTTGAAGTTTGTTCCTACAAAAGGCGGTTTTCAGACTCAGCCAGCAAATTACGAATACCTCTATAAATCGGAGTCAGCAAAAGTGAACAGAAGTAGGATATCAGGTTTGAAAACCATAGACAATTCTTCCCATAAGCCTACACAGTCCAATGACGGTTCAAGCAAAGATCATGCACTTTCTAAGCCAGGTACTATCACCAACGTTCTAGTGAATGACAGCCAGTGCCAGACAGATTTTCCTGTGAATTTCTGCTCCAATCCTATCTACGAACATTTGTCGGCCCTTACGTTCACTGGTGGGCTCATTCCGGAGTATTCATGTCAAAATGACCAGCAAAAATCGAACACAGTTCAGCACAAGTTAGCTGCTGCAGCTGACAAACCATCTGGAGCTTCAATAACCACATTGGCTGCAGTGGCCGCCGTAGCCGCGGCTACATTTCTGACGCAAACGATAAATAGCCAGTCCATCGCTAAGCCAAATTTGAAAGCGGTTACTAATCAATCATCAGCTCGCTCGGATGATGACGGAATAACTGAATATATACCGGATGTATTGTTCAGAATATTATCTGCATCACAAAAGGGGCTGAAACCCGATCATCCAAAAGTAAGTTGCACGGGTATACTTTTACAAAACTCACATAATGTGTTCTAATGCATTACTATTGTGCATTTTTTAGATGTGAATAGTGTAATCGAACTCACAGTTTGTCTCACTGGAGAGCTTGCAAAAGTCCGGTTGTAGTTATGCTTTGTAATAAAATTGTGCTGCCTAACTTCACTTGTATATAAAGTTGTCGTAGCTACGTGTAACTTAGAATGGCATTTCAGTTTCCAAAAATGTGAAACACGGGACATTCATTAAATCTGTTGAACTCACGCCGTAGTTATACTGATCTTGGCATTCTGAAGTACCTGGATTTTATGAGTACAGCAAGAGTAAAGAAGGCCTATTCAGGTGCAAAGAATGCGATTACCCGTAAGTAGTATTTGGGTTGAAATGAGGTGTTTTAGAGATTTATTAATCATCTGATACCCATGTGTCATGAGTAACAGAGACTGTTTTGCCAGACTAGTGCCGACTGCCTAAGGTTCACTCGTTTTCACGTCATTGCTCAAACCCTGAGATTACTGAACGGACCGTAGACATGGTGTTCAGACCATCCACTGGCACATTTTTGCAAGTGAGTGACACAAGGGTAGGCGGTCACAAGTAAAAGATATTTCTGGTAGTCTTGTATTTGTGTAAATTAGGTACACAGTTCCAACAAACTCATTTTCAGCTAAACCTGTAGGCCGCTTGCTGGCAGTAAAAGAACTTTAATACAATTGGCAGATACTGTTAGGTTCACACGCAACCATTGAATAGCATCCCATCAAAGTAATCACGGATTAATTGTTTACTTTCGTTTACACAGTTGATTGCAAGTGAAAGCGACACATACCAATTCGGAGACTCCGAAAAACTTGACAAGAAATGTTTGCTGCTGCCAAGTTCATTATCACAAGCTTACTTACCTACGGAAAATTCTAAGAGAATCGCACGTTATTTGCGAGATCCAGATATGCAGCTCAGTCAAAACTATTCCACTTTGAAGACAACTGAACTGATAGCGCCACAGGTTGCGCCTGATAGATTGCATTCAGTGTCATCCACCCCAATGAATTCTTTACCACTCAGATCTGATTTGCTTGCAACATTTTCGCAACAGCAATATGTATCTGAATATCTACCTAACCAAAACGAACGTGCTCCTCCGACTGAAAGTTCAAGATCGATGACATGTGATTCTCATAACGAACGGCGCTCAAGATTTTCTGAAAGAATTCAGCTTGCTCGTATCGCCGTCGATGAACGAGCAAAGATGGACAAAAACCCCTCGCCATTTGACACGCACTATTCGACAAATGTTGTTTGCGATACTCCACCGGATGAAATCTGGAACAGGTCTACTTTATACCCTGCTACTCTTCGGTGTTTACTGCGAGATGAAACCTACACAGATACTAAACGCCCGCCCAAATCTCCACTCATTAAGCCAGACCCAAACGAACTGACCCTAAACCAATACAGACAATTAGACTGTCGACCCGAAAATCCTGGCAATAAACGAAGCACAGAATCCATTTCAGTTCAAGTGTCTCCCCGGACGACCAAGCTACATTTTCAAGATCCTGTTGATTCCAGTGGATTGGACGTTGATTCCCCCTCGGAAGTTGACACTTCATTTCACTCGGACGATGCGCCTATTGACAACAGACAAAAGGTGTCTGCGACTTACGATTCTCTGCGTACAGAAAAGCAAGAGGCAGGGTTCAAGATAGTGCAACCAAAGGGGGTACTGGTTTCTGAGTCACCAGACGTCCGAAGACAGCGTAAGCTTGAAAAAAACAACGGGTGAGCCTTAACCTAATCTGTTTTGTATGTACATTGTTTTCTATGGGGAATAATTTACCTAACAATTATTCATTGAGGTATGCAATTAATTGTGTATATGTATGCATACACGCATGTGTTTGTCAATATTGACTGCCCACAAAAGCTGTCTCACCGCCAAAAACAGACTCAGTTCTAGAAAGATTTATTTTTGACAAGGATGTGGTGCCGTGTAAATAGTGGTTACTGGTACTTCCTGGTCAGTATCCAACACTGGCTTCGCTGATATTGTTGACGATTTTTAATGTCTTCCTCTGAACTTTATACGAAATCCTCGATATAAAACAGTTCATTTCATACGACCTTAATTCAATGTTACAGCCGAGATATGATTGCAGTGTTATTGTCTTTGTGAGCGATGAGGTCTAACCCTTCTCAAACGTGTTTGATGAATTGACAGCCTTGTTCTGTCATTGTTAAACTTACTAACCTCGTGAAACAGATGGTTTTGCGTCACACTACCCTAGGCTTTGTTATCCGCCTTGAATTGAGAGCTGGCCGTTTTCCTTAGTCCGTTCATCCACATGACCTCGCTCGCATAGACCGAGCCACGGTTATAGCAAAAAAAACAGGCAGAATCCAAATCAACCATCACTATTTCATCACACACAACTGCCTCGTGTACAAAATTCGAACCGAGACTCAGTCGTCCAGACACGCGTAGGAGTGCAACACACTTCATTCTGACCTTACGGAAACTTAAACTGCCCACCAAAATTTGCTCGTGAAGGTGAACGGAGCAATCAGAACTGAACGGTCTGACCGGTGGAGTGATTGGACGAGGGGTCACTTGACTGACCGATAAACTTTGCTTCATGCAAATTGATACGCACAATGAGAATATTAATAACCTGAAATATAAACACTAGAGTTAAATCTTTAAGGCTATCCTGTTGTCGTCCAGGATTCGGCCTTAGGTGTTCAAAGAGTCGGCGGAAACACTAATATGACGAGTTATCTGCACTGTTCGAGAAGAAATACTGGGGAACTAACAGGAAGACGAGTACATCAGTTCTTTATGACATCTTATTTGATGAACGCAGAAATCGGGGTCAGTAAGTACAGGTGATTACCAACTGTAATAGCCAACATGGCAAATAGTGCAACGACATGTTTCAACAGAATGCTTTGGGGATTTACAAAACAACACGTGGTTACTGCGACTGTGTAAACTATTCTGTGGCATAAAAGGCGTAGGAAAATCATTTACTCTGAAGGGTTTTTTTCTTTTCGCCTTCTTTCCCTCGTAATCTTTAGATGGGTTCCCACTGTAGTTTTCAACCGATATCAGGCGCGCATACAGCTAACTTTCGACAGTATCCGTTATTAGGTTCATTTCGTTCACGACTACATGGGAACGAACTTATGATATCGTATGTGTCCTTCGTGATGAATGTCACATGAAATTAAATGGTCACGTTTCTACCTTACAATATAACACAAACATAACTGCAACACAGCGCTCGATAGAACAAGCAAACCACTGGTTTCATATATTCCTTCTCTTTAGACAAAAATGAACACATTTTCGTATTCCAATTCTACGATACGACACGACAACCGTTAACTACGTAAAGCAGACTTCAGTGGCATAGAACGTGCAGACGCTGAAAATATCTGGATGTTCCTCGTTTGCTGTCACTCCAACGGATCAGTAGATGCAAACTGGTGAACCACGCTGTTTTGATATTTGCACGTGAAGACCACTTCTGCATTCAACCACGTTCGCTCATTCTTCGCTCATTCTTTGTAACCACACCAGATGCACCAAACTAGAGTCTAATAGAAAAGAACGATTTCTTGATGTATGTGCACATAAGTGACAAGCCGTCAATCAAAAAACAGTTGTTTGAACGAGGAATTTCGGCGCTGAAGTCACTGTCAATATCTAGGCGGACTAGCCCCATCTTCAAAACGTGTCTTTTTTTTAACACAGGCTTCATACGTCAGAAGAACAAGTCACTCAACACTAGTCTGACATAATAGGGACACTGAATTAATACATATGCTGTAAATCAACATGAATCTTCTTCTAACATCATGTGATCACTGATGTAGGGTAGTTCCCCAGGAAGAAGGTTAGGTGTATCTTATTCATACTTTGTTAGTATGGACGGATGTAATCCATATCAGATTATCAGCTTGCATTGACTAAGGCAGCAGGAGCTTAAAACGATGCCTATCATTTTACTTGAGCCTAATCATCAAACCAACCTATCACAATCGGTTTACTCTTTTCTGGACTTAACAGGTAGAGGTAGTCTGGATGGGAAGCTAAACCGACAGTCCTTCACGTTATGAGCCGGAGTTCATTCACTTGGTCATCAGCCTCATGAGCACCGAATGTAACAGAGTATTTGTGAATGTAATTCATGTGCAAACCTAATGTGCACTGTGAAGTGTTACCAGTTTGACCTCCAACTCGAACCATTTCTATCTGACGAGTCTAGACAAGGACCAGACAATTTTGAGGAATCACTTTGAGAATAGGAACAATAAAGTGTTATAAAAGTGTCCACGTTATTAAAAAACACCCTCGATACCAGTGGATCAGTTGAAGCTTACAAAGACAGAAAAAAGATTAGATTAAAGCAACATATATAAGGGAAAACTCTCAAATCTACCAAGAAAGGGAGGCTTAAAACCCCGATTGGTTGACAAAATTTGAGCCGAATTACGACAGTGAGTAAGGTCATTCTTGCTGTCCTCAGTCCTCCTACAGTTCATGGGGGTAAGAGTTTCAAAGATCATGCATAACTTTCTTACAGAGTTTCAGCCTAACAGTTTATGAGTACAGTGAAATCTCTTAAACCTAAGTAGTTCCATTCACCGTGAGAGTCTGTCAACTTGCCTGGCGTGAATGATTCGATGAACGTCACGAAGCACGTGCTTCCCTTATAGTTGATCTCTCGGTTCACGACTGTTCAGTTGGTGTAAATTACTGGTTGTAAAATCTAGAACTGTCAAACCGACACCTGCACCCCTGCAGACAAAGTAAAAAAACAACGTTTATACCGAGAACATTGCAAAAATGGCGAGCTGTACAGATTAAATGTTCGGGAAGCGACCAGTTCACCTTACATCCATTATTCGAAAATATGCTTAATTAAGCTACATAGAAAATTGCACCCTACCGAGATTAAAAACTAACTCCTCGTCAGGAGGCGTGTAGACGAGATGTTCTCTTCGGTGAAGCTGCTGAAAACATATAGACCACATTGGACGATTTCCCTATTGCTTGTCAGCACTGTGTTTAAAACAGATGCGAAGCGCAGCAACAGATTACTTTTCTAGATGTGACATTGCTTAGTCAAGCAGATAAAACAGTTTTAGCGTCAATCCGCAGAAGAAGAAAAAAGAATGAGCTGGTCATTGCACACACTTTCGCACAGTTGTTTTTCTGAACTGCAGGAAAAACATGGTTAACAGTTTGGCAGGCAGCATGCAGCAGATCTACCAGCAAACTTTTCTACAGGATAGAATTCAGGATATTCGGAACACGTCTAGTCAAAGTGGTTGGCAAAGTGAATATCTTCTTTCAAGCGTTTTTAGTAAACAGTGAAAACACTTCTACCTCTTGTAGATCAACCGTGTAGTCATGCCAACCATTCCCCGGTTCAATAAAGCGTTCAGAAAGGAGCGTCCGTCTGATTGGTCCCCTTTCAGTCTGTTTCAGGTTTGGGCGTGGCGAGTTCAACCTGTATCCTCTCATCGATGAGTGAATACAGTCTTACTACACCTTATAAAGCCGTGTATATTTCTTCTGCAGCCTGTGGCTTTATTAGTAGAGGTTATAAAAGTGTTTGTTAGAACAGACTCCAGAGGGACTTTCCATAACAAACTTCTCGATCCGGAAAAATATAGTCCCGAAAATGAAACGTTTTTTTATTAATGTGAAGTCCGTTATCTTCCAAATGTTCACCAATAATAGACAGTAGATATTCCAACCGTCTGTCCAGTCAAAATCCTGATCAAATTTCTCTTCTAACGGAATGTGACATTAGGAGAAAAGTGATCAGAACGACTTCCGATTCTAGATACGGTATGGAGCTGAAAAACCGAAAAATGGATAGCACGGCTAGTCTATAACAAGCGGAAGAGTATTGACTTTTACGAGTAATTCGACCGTTTCCACCAGATGACATACTAAAAGTGTCTGGTACCTAACCCGCTTTCGACAACTAGACGAATACACGACAATAATAATTTGTAAAAGCCGTCGGTTTTAACAATTATACCCTGAATTAAATTGGTCAGTCAGCAACTCTGATCAGAAAGAATGAAATGTGAAGTCATGAAAATGGTGTGTTCAGGAAAAAAATTTCTTTAAAAGTACTGTTTATGAACGACTCATTTGACAGACAATTGAAGTGATACTGGAAAGCAGCTGGTTAACTAAATTATTGCGCTGCTCAGTTTCTAATAGCATAGCAAGCAATGTAACTATCTGTTTCACTGAACAAGAGAAATAAGAGTGAGAAAATCATATCTTATTTGATTTGCACATTTTGAGATAGCCACAGTGACCACCGTAGAAGGAGGATTGGTAGATTTCTGCGTACTACCAACAGTGATCACTTTTCGAGGTGGTTACGCATTTTGGCTTCTCCACATGGCTGAAACAGACTTTACAATCGCTAAGTACATGCTAGCGATGCTTCACAACATAAGCATCACCAACAGATTCAGTGGTCAGAACTAGGCATATCCCGTAAGTTGTTGAAACACTATCAACCAAACGTTACAGCTTCTACTCGTGTTCGGTGCATTGTGTTTAAGCAGTTCTACCGTCCTGGAGGCATAACACGATGAAGTAATGTAGAACTGATGACAAAATCCCATATCTGTGCCTATAATTTTCGTGACTATCTGTCACCTTCAGAATCAGTTTAAGCCACTTGCAACACGGTAGTCATGTGCACGATCCTCACGCACCGACCGACGCTTTCTTCGTTCGGCAGATTGCCATCCGCCTAACTTCTGTCATCTTTACCGACCTGTCTGACTTGTTCTGACCTACAGATAGATTTCATTTAAGGCATATGCAAGAGTCACGAACGATAGCGGGTGTGCATTAGTGATATCTTACAGACCGTGTAGGAAATTGGAGCTAATTGAACAGTCAGTTGTACAGAAATACAAAAAGCGGAGTGAACTGCAAGTGATGAATCAGTGGTACACATTAAAATATCTGACACATTCACAACGAATATTTTGCCGGATGGACATGACATCCTCAATGCAATCATGGTTTATTTTGTGTCCACAACAAGGTACCAATGAGCGGATAACAATTTTTTATTAAAAAATACTTCCAAATCTCTTTAGCCGCTCCACATGTGTAAATATTGAAATTCTAGTCATTTTCAGATCAGTACTCAGTGGACTGTCTGGATATGGACACAAAATTTGTGGTAGCGTTTGGATAGCCATCGTTTAACAGTCCGAATGTGCAATCCCACCACGGTCTTCTTTACATTGACCCAGCCGCAGCAGTGTAAACGTGTCATCTGTTTCTTTCGAACCCCAAGGTTGTCATCTCTGTTAGGCTCAAAAATGTTCCAATTCTCAGACATTCTGGTATTTTGATAAGAAATCAATTAGAGCCAGTTAGTACACTTCCTCAGGGTCTGATCCACGTGAAGTCTGGTTTGAACGCGTGTCATGTGACTGCACTGGTTGAACACAAATGCTTGGTTGCAATTTAAGCTAAATCTGTCAATCAAAGTGAATACGGTGTGGAAGAAAATATTCTACATATGCAAAGGAATTATCAATGATTCAGTGGACCTCAATAGCTTATATCTGTAAAACAATCAAATGAAAACGGTTTACTCGCTTAGCAACCAGCGGGTGAAAACTCAAACTCTCTGCCTAAGTCACTCTTGATATTGCACTCTTAGTTGTGTGTGACAAATCAGAAGAAACGGTTTGACACAAACCTGAAGCTTGAAACCGCACGTTACCTCTTGCATTTCACTGTGAAGGTAATATTCAGGTTTCCAGTCTTAAAATGGACAGTGAAGAGTAGAATCTGTTTACCGGCCGAGAGATAATCTTAAAAAAGCAAGATTTTCGCTCTCATCTCACAACATTGTTATATGTGGACCACATAAAGACCAACTCATCCGAATTGGACGAAAAATGTTACTGTTGTTGCTTACTTGTGAGTACCGGTCGATTACGTAACTTTTGTTGAATGCCGTTCAATAACCTGACTACTCAACCACTCGACCGTGCACAACCCCATTAAACAACATTTGCCAGTCTACTGCAACCTGAAAAGTGGACTACTGAGTGATATTTTCACTACAGGCAGTCAGTGGGAAGAGCAGACAGAACCGTGAGGATTGGCAAATCGACATTGGCGTCGTCAGTCCCAATGTGATGGTGGTGTGGGGCAGACATAAGCCGTCAACTAGAAAACCGAAAGGAAACTGTGAGTAGTTTTGGAGCACAGTATATATTGTCCGTCCAGGATGATCGACTAGTTTAACATTATATTGCTTTGACTGGCCGATACAGTCCTTTACGGAAGTATATAGGCTTACATCGAAAACGTGGTTCTTGCGGGAGAAATGTCACTGAATACGTTGTACGTTTTCCGTCAAACGGGATAGGATACTCGTGATCTGACATTCAATCAGACACAGTCTTGAAAGGTGCGTCTGGTCATTATGAAATCGATTTATGAAAAGTTGTGTTGTATTTAACAAATAGCATGAACAAAGACAACGTCGAAATGTGAGTACTTGCACAAAAAAGTGCAGCGAATGGAAAATGTCTTGTTGTATTAAACCTGGCCCGAGTTGCCCAACTGAAATTAATTGCTCTTGATTGATTGTTTTTTATAATGGTGTACAATGTGCATATGTGGTCTGAACGGTCTGTGCGTTAAAGGCCACCCCCGACGTCTCTATGCCCGAGTTTGTACAAACCAGAGGTTGGAACAGTAAACATATTAAGTTAAATTATCGTCAGGTTACCACATAATTGTTGGTCAACCATAAAGGTTGGCACAATGTTCGGAAATCAGTTAAGAAAAATTAGCTTGGGAGACATCTTTTTTAACCCTTGTTCAAATATCTGACTGTTACAGAGTACAGCCGTGGATTTGCAAAATGGCACATAACACTGCTTGCGTGCTAATCCATTTAGTAAATTTAGGTATAACAAGGCAGCAAAGGATGAGTATTGAATTTACTTCTCATGCGGCCTCAGCCTTTATTTCGTGATCTGGTATGTTGTGAAAGAAGCTAGATCACTTTCGTTTCGAATCTCACTAAATAATCCTTTGGTAGCATAATTCTTACATATGTTATCTGGAGTTCAGCAGGTTCTCTCATCTGTGTTGTAACTGCCAGCAATAATAATGAAGCCCCCTGGTATGAATAACATGCTGACTGCTAGACAGTCGTCATTCATATCAACTGGTGACATACTGTATACGACATTCCGGCTTTCACGTACGTTTTACTTATAGTGTGCTTTCAGAAAACCGCGTTCTCTCACACTGGGTCTCCATTACCTGAAGTAAAGGTGGGTCAGTCTTATACCAAATACACTTGACATAGTTCTTTCGACTACTGATTTATGGGCGTTATTGAGATCATCAGCTGTTCGGCACTCAGATGCCAAGTCTGAAAATGCCTGTGTAAATTTAGCGGTTGTCATAACAGTAGTTGGTTGTGAAGCGGATGGGATCGAAGTTACGCGCGAACATCTCAGTACTGTTCCGATAAACATTTTCAAAACCGTCGTTGTCAAAACATACATATCACTTAACTTTTTCGGTCACATTTTGGTGCATCCTTACAAGTTATCTGAAAAGAAAATGATGGATCATGGAAACAAACTCCATATAATTAAACAAATCCGAAAGCTTACCTGATCAGTGTTTCACTGTGCGACGAAAATTAAGTCAGTCAACTAAGTACCAGAATAGTGGCTCATGGGATCTTGTGGTTTAGTTACAGTATGCATCAACTTTTATACACAGACTTCAGCAGTGAAAGATAGTGTACCTTTCCTTGTCACACTTAGTTGTAAGTTTCCACTAATCTTGACCTAGTCTTTTGAAGTGCGGTAAAATACTCCCCAAGTTGCTATCGTGTCCCTTCTAGTTGTGTGGTTCCCAGTCGAACAAAACTAGACAGACTTCCATGCAACCAGTAATCCCTCATACTCCCTTCGTCACTTAATAAATTTCCTGGTTTAGATTACTTCACTTAACCGATTGGTTTATCCTGCTTGAACCGCCCAATTAATATAGTACTCCAGCAGTCACCGGTCTTAAAGTACATTTTCTAAGACATGCGCACGGCTTATATTAGTTAAATACATGAAAGTAGCACGCAGAAATTGAACCGGAAATTCATTCACTTGGACTACTCATCGAGGATACCATGACTGTCAGTGGAACTCAAGAGTGTGCACTGGGGAGCAGGCGTTAACTGTGATCTGCAGTGTGCGTGGTAAAGGTGTCACAGTATCTGCGCACAAATGTAGTAGCATATGAAGACTAACTAAAACACGCCCTGAAATCCACTAAAACTATGACTGACAAAAGTTTGGCCATAGATAAAAAAATTTCAAAAAAATGTCTGAATTTCTCGATGTCTGGATGCATGTGTAAAGACCAAAAACGCCTGATGGCCAGATTGATGTCAGAAGTGTTGCAATCAAAATCAGTGAATCAGAGCTGCACGGCATGCCACTGACATTCATGAGTAGAATTAAAAGATGATCAGTGTCAGCTGGATCTATTCAAACTTACTGCTTATGAGTTAACTAGACTGGGACTCTCAACATCTTGCTTCAAGTTGTCCCCCAAAGTAATCCGGATTCAGCAGATATTATTTGCGATGCCTGGCCCATCACTGTACAGGTTGGCATATCTGAGTTTCATTCATCGCCAGTTATTTTATATGCTAGCAGAACCACAATTGTTTGTCCTTGCCCTGAAATGACTGGTTTGGTGGTTGGCTTGTCTTGGAAAAGTTTATTTATCAGGATAACACTAACTATTGAGAAATCCTAAAAGCCTTGTATACTAACGTTCACTCCGCTTCTTTGCTTACGTCAGTTAGAGCCACGTTAGCTATGTAGAAATGGAATTCGTATCAATATCTCCTGAACTCAGACATTTGTGTTATTGTGACCTCTTCAGTAGTACCTGCTTATTTCGCAATGGATCGTTAGGTGGAATCTAAACTAGGGTCTTCCCGTTGGTCGATTAACCAGGAAAATTGCACTGTCTCAGAATGCTTAGGGGCATAATGACAACCTAACTATTTCATCAACTTTTGTTCGTAGGGTAAAATTTGCAGGCATTTACTTCATGAGTTAAGATGCTGGTGACCGATTATTGCTGTTTTTCAGCGCCCCGCCTAAAGAATAGTCGAACTGTCGTCCATGTCTGTAACAAAATGAGAACTCAGCACATATGAAGAGTGGTTTAATATCAGCAGTAATTTTGTCCACAAATGGCTCGCCATACTAGCCAATGTGCGAATGACAACATCAGAGTGGTACACTAAACAAAAACATGATTGATTTGCAAGAGTCTACTGGACGACATTCTAGGCTGTTTGAATTCGAACATACGAGAGACGTTCGTGCACCGTACGCAGGAGTTGACTGACCGGTGAAGATATACGAACACCTGGCACGGGCATGAAATTGCACCAATGCGGAGGATGACATAGGTTAATTGAAAAGCTCCTTGTGCTAGGCACATCAGGAAGCTTGACTATTTATCAGGCGGGTAGGTAGACATGGTTATCACCCAACCACTTAAAAGAGTCATTTCAGTGTTTGGCGTTACCGTGGTATTCGTTGTATACTCTTTCGCAATCGACACTGTCACTGGGCGCGTGGCGCTGTAAAACTAGTTCATCAATAAGTAGTTGAAAATGGATAGTATCCGAACTATGCACAACACACTCATTTGCTGATTGCAGACAACTACGATGGAATAAACAAAAGTAGCTCTATACAGAATGCTATGCATAATCAATACCAAATCTTGACTGATCACAACATGCAGTGAGACTACAGTGATGTTAGAAATGCTACAGACGCAACAAAACAGTAAGTGAGCCATTTCTTATGTGTCCAGTGTTCGTTCGATGGAGATCGCTCTATCACCATTACAGACGAATGCTCAGAACACTATGTATTAACTATTTATGGCGTTTGACCTTGCCGAACTGTAACATATTTAGCAATACGAGTTATTATCGAGGTTATCAAAACCACCACATCGTAACTGTACGCCAAACTAATACTAGTTTATCTTTTATTTGTACTCCAATTCTATTAAAGAAATTATCTTGTTTCGTTCATTCAATACTTTACAGCTCGCAACGTACTGTAGTCTGGATGGATGAACTATACGGCGACTCCTCGTCAGGTTGTTATACAAGGAAATGTGACAGTCTGACAGAACTCAGCCAGCCGAACTCGATGCGAAGAAAAACTCATCCGCAATGTCAAAGCACTCCTCACCAAAACAGTCCTTCGGGAATACTGTGCACAAATCAGCAGACTGGTGTCGAAGACTGTAGTATGTTCAACGGCATTCGGGAAAAATTCTCAGACAACCAACGATGTACCAGTATAACACCTAACCCACAACAAAAAACCCCAACAACGCCCTCCGGTCGTCGGTCTCTACCAGATCCATCCAAGGCTAAGCGATTTTCTATGTCATGATGAAATCAAGTCGGTGCATGAACGAAAGATGTAACTCTCAATCGCCCTTGGAAGCGACTCAGTATTGTTAACTGTGCCTTCCAATTTACCTAACAAAACGAATCAATTCCTTTCAGCTCCCAAAGCCATTCTGAAATATTCGAACCTCAGAAGTAACTAATTTTTATCACTTCATTTTTTGCGTCCAGTGTCATTTAGACTTATCTTATTCAATAGATCTTTTTGACAGCCTTATTTCGTTCAGTCACTATGGCAGCGTTAACTGGATATCATTGCTGTCTTCAGAAGACCATGTCAGCAGGCTTCTTCGTAGAACACAAAGAGTTTGAAAGTGCCGTACGCTCGCGCAATTTCTACAACTGCCAGGCCTATTGCTAAAAATGTTGTGAATCTTCAATTCGTTATCGTGTACCGTGGCTCACTGCACCACTTATCGTAGATATGGGTGCTATTAGGTGCAATATAGAAATATTGAGACCAAACAATAAGCAGCTGACCTCATGTAATGTTGCTAACATCGCCCACACTGATGGAAACCAGAAGATAGTGTCAGATGGTGACGGGCAATTAATTCAAAAATGAGTTTATAGTGCAACGTGCGTTAATCAGTGATATGACTTGTGAATAGATGTCGAACGACCAACGTTATCAGAACTTCCTTGGTAGCCTACAAGTGATGTGTAATTAAACGTTGTGAACTGTTTTATATAGTGTGCAGTAAGTAATCTAAAGAAATCTTTGGGTCATTGAACAAACCTCTCAGAAAATGCCATGGTGATAACAGCTGTCAGACTCAGGTGAGGAATCCCTTTGTCCAGTTTCTCTTTGTGCTAAGTAGACTGGTGCTCCAGTGGTTCCCAGATGTCACAGGTGAAGAATGTGCGCTTCTTAACAGCTGTCACCTGCTCCTCTCCTCAACACTATACCAAAGAATGTCAGCACTGTCCCAGTGTTTGATGAGGAAATATGAGATAACCGGAGAACGTGATACAATGGAGCATATAGTTGCCCATAGTTTTGAGCGGACGCTCGTCTCACACACGTGCAATAATAGGGGAATTAAAAGTGAGAAAGGGTAGAGTAGGTTGGAAATTGACCCACTAGCTCAAGCTAGATGATGACGGTGAATGATAATGGTAAGTAAACTTTTTAAACATCTTCAAAAGGCCTGAGATTTTTGGTGGTCGTGCAGTTAGCATTACCATGTAGATACTACGGTTCTAGAATACACTGCAGAATGTTTGGTGATCGTATACGGAAGAGGCGCAAGTTACCAGGTTTTTACCAAAGGCCCACATGCTTTACCACATGAGGATGTACGTACACCCAAAACCTGCATCGTCATAAAAACGGTTACGTTTGAATATGTGCATTATGAGCACAACACGGTCTCTCTGGCTGACTTTTTTTTATGTTATTGCTAATGCATAGAAAGCAGACCTGGACTTAAACTGAGTATCTTTTCGACTACTTCTGCAAATTCAAAACTCATACATCTGATGTGTGAATCCTGCGATTTTACAAGATTCAGAAATTTAAACGTCCACTCTATTTCACACATTATCGACAATCGCATGAAGCAGGTTAAGTCATAGTGTCTTTACTGACAGGAATTAACACGAGAAAAAATAAAACCAGACTTCCTTTTGAGAAGGATGTTTGGATGGTTATCACTAAATCTGACACCTGCTGCTTAAACGATCCCAACCAGTTAGTCTCAGAGCAGTAAAATGTCACCTGTTGATGTGGGTGAAGGATAATAATATCTCATATTCATACTCCAGTTAAGCAATTTAACATTTGCGGCCAGTCGAAAGTTTTATTACATAATCGATTGTTTGCAGGAACCACTGCTGTTTTCATTCGTTAATACTTGTCTGTCTTTTTATTAATAACCTACCCGTTTTTGCGAAGAGGTAACCTGTTACCTGTCTAGAGCAGTGGGAAAAGCTGTGATACTACCTTCTCATACGTATAAGTTGACTTCGTTACAATCATCTGTCTAGACAACGTTCAGCGCCACTTCGATCAAGATTGATGGTAAAACTCTGATAACTCGCAAGGATTCTTGTACTGAGGTGAATAGATTCTTATCACAAAGCTGCCATAGTCAGGTTAAGCCTGAAAACATTTTTCTCCGTTCCGTGGTTTGAAAGCTTCATTTAAAACGTACGTTCTGTTGACCGTCATTTGTTGAAAACTCCAGTGCTATCACAATGGTGTGCTGATTGGATTCTTTCCTACATTCTACAGCTTCATTTGTGTTTCACCACTTGCTCTCAAATCACTCGCAATGGACACAACTGTAAATATAATACTGGAGTTGACTGTTTCCACTTGACCTAACTGGACTGTGTAATGCTGATAATCACATAACGTTATGCACACACCAGACTCACAAATAATGACTGTTCAACAAAACCACATACGCTACGCAAGGACCGATTAGACGACTCTAGTGTAACTTCAAGTTCATGAGAAATTTTGCCGATAAAATTGATCTTCACTTTCAGAAAACTACTGTTTAAACCACATCAAACGAACTGATATTGTTGTGCTTATCATTATCCTTGGACGGCAAAGTCGGTTTTTGTCAGTTTTCATTGAAATCACCCATGCTTGCGGTGATCACGTGTTACTCCACGGATGGATAGCTTGTTTTCACATCGACGGATGTCGCAGTCCAACGGGGTGTGGTTATGAGCATTGTAAACCAGAGTCTGTTGGAGCGCCACCCATTAACATGGTTACACTCTGGTGTACATTTTGTTATTGAGACGAACTGCAGGGCATCGGAATCCATCCACAATCATCGGTAGTAGTTAACGAAAACCTCTGCTGTCACAATGCACGGATGGAGTGTTGCTGTTGCCGTATATTCTAGACATCTCTAAGTCTGCCATAAGTAGCACGCTGCGGGACACCAGGAATGTGCTATTTACGCAGACTTCTTATATAGACGGATTTGGTATGTCACAGAATACAATTGGTTTTTTAGTAATATTTCTTGTCCAAGGATGTTATATTAACCGGTCGCGCACATGCTTCTGGTGTACAGTGTCGTGAAGCAAAAATTCCCATTGCTTTGCAGTATGGACTCGAGTGGTTTAACGTTGATACACATGAATTATCCCACTAATTTTCGTAATTTGACGTCAAATGCTATTCTAGAATACTCTAACCACGTGGTCGTTCCTTCTGGTGTTTTCAGTAAGCACACCGATCCGAGCATCCTTGAAAATTCACGTGGTTCCCTCTTTAATTTTTTTACTCAATACCGCTGAGTCCGTATAAACCATCTCGTGGCAGCTCACGCACTGTAAGCAAAAATACGATTACGCGGATTCGCGTTATTCTGGAACCATAAATTAAAATTTCTATTCACATGACAATTAATATTATGTGAAATATTTTGGGAACGCCATTCGACAAACAGAAGTATGCCTTGGATGAATATGTTTCACAAAAGCATTACTATGCTCACATGTTACGTGTCGAAGAATACACTAAAATAAAATATGTTCGAAATACCTCGTTACTATTTTTGACTTAAAATAATTCTTACATATTTAGAACGATTAACTGTTGGTTCATTGTTGTGAGACAAGGATTATATCAGTGCGAAGTATCTGTCGCGATATTCAAAGTTTAAACTGTCGGAGAGCCTAGCGAGTTGTACAGAATTTACCGGGCGTACATATGGAAATTGCCACTCAGTCTCGTTACAAAATTGTAAAGGCTGAGCTTCTAGCCTGAATCGCACGTCTCCAGAATGGTGTAATCTATGTGGGAAGTTTCCAGTGGCTTGTCATGAAGTATAATGACTTATCAATCTGATCGCGTTACTTCAAACTCTACAATGGTTGTGCATATCTACAAAAATTTGAATGGCTGCCTCCTATGACTTCTTGATGACTGAAACTGAGTGCAGATTTTTTGCCTAACACATTGCGTTATCTTACTGATTACTAGTGAACTGTGTCACTGTATAACTACACCACTGAATGTAACCACCATCAAATTATGGTACTGTTATATCTATGTGTTGTGTCCGCAAAAGACGCTTGGCCAGCGGGTCGATTTATTGCGCAAACGCCCGTACAGGTCATGTCAAAAACTAAACCACAAACGTGTACACTTATTTGCACGACAGACATGCACTCACATACATTAGGTGACAGTACGTGGTCACTCACCTTGGTGAAAGTCCTCACACAGCATGTGCACACTGTTCCGATAGTCTCTTCTTGTCCGTCGTGTTCGGAGCTTGTCCTTTTTTTCCTGAATGTCCCCTGTGGGTAATACACTACTTGTGAGTAGTATACTACTCACAACGAAACTGCCTGTTATACAACATGTGTTACACTTGTATTATGCTTCAATTACGTTTGAGATCGTTGATGTTGCTCTGCAGTGAACTGGTCCCTAAACACCAATTAGATCAGCACAACGGACAGTTCGGTAGTGAACCGTTAATATGTTCAATCCAGTAATTTAGAATTCTGGTGTCTGTATTTCACTCCGCCCAATACTGGAGATCACCTTGAACGCGTCAGAGTTTGTGTATAAATCAAAAGAAACTCCTTAGAAAAGAAAAAGAACGTCTATTCTTTTAAATACTATCAAAAACAACGCTTATAAATCAACGAACGTCTTGCCTTTTGTTAATTTTCTGTCTCTTAGCATTATGATACTTTAAACACTTTCCTGTCGAAACACATGCAATCTGCACATTTTAAGGCTTCTGAAAGACCTCAATCGCACATTTCTGCTTAAGAATACTCACCTCTTATATACATTCAATCTTGCGCTGCAAATGCAAACAACAGGTTTTAACCTCAGCAGTAATCACAGTCCCACTCTCACCAATTGGAGAAACAAGCTAGTTAACTGCGGCCAAGCCGGTTTGGGTGCACATGTGAACCAAATCGGCAACTTCCAGAAACACAAAAGAACTAGACAAGATGCGAATACACGAATAAATTAGAGACTCAGCGTGTATTATGCACAAGTAACAGATCTCGTGAAACGCTATAAGACACCGATATGCAGTAGGAACTAGAGAAGCCAAGAGTCTAGCCGTAGAGAGGCGCGAGCAAGCTGGAATTGTGTGTCGCCATTGGTGCGCATCAGCCAAAAATCATGCCATCAAACGCCATCATAAGCGTCCAGTGGCTGGCAAACGTTCCTGTAATACTATGCACGGAGTGAACTATTAGTCCAGTAAATAATATGCACATCGCACGGCAGGCCAACCTGAGTTTTCCCCACGTCAAAGGAAATTGTGAGGAACTTTGATTTTGTGAGCTGGTAACTTTCTCCTAAATAAAACTCAAACCACTAAGTCGGACAGAAAATGAGATTAAATCATTCCTTTGAAACTCCCCCCATTTCTTGAATTGTTCCCGTTTTGAATATTCTCGCTTAGCCTACGGGTTTCCGTGGGCGTGGGAAATTTTACTAATGGATTTTTTCAATTTCGTTTGGCACCCTCGACTTCCTGTGTTGTGTGAGGAGCCAACCGTGGAACTCGTATTTTGGTTTGTAGAAAGTTGAGTGCAAAATTGAATTTATTTTGTTTTTGGATGCTTGCAGTGGATAGTCAGGATATGTTTTGTGACGCGGCTGCCCGCAGTAAGTGTACACCTATTTTTTGTTGCTAGTTATAATTATTGTGGCTTATTTACTACAACTTTCGTTCATGATATTTTGTGATATTCGGAATAACGAACTTTGAATAGCCCTAGATATTATAACTAAGCTGAGACCTCCCACGTACGTAATACGGAGAAGACCTGGTACTGGTAGCAGAAGCAGTTGATATCCATGAGATAAGAAGTCGAATTGTGGATCTACAACATTGTTTAAAAAATCACAGTCTTTCATTGTCTGATCGTATTAGCACATGCAAAGCCACAAACTGTAAGTGAATTGGTGCAATACGGAACGAATAAACTGGCGAATAACGGAAGACAACACTGGGACTGTTCGTCCAACATTTATGCAGTATCTTTAACGCGACTTTTGGATTGGCCCCGCATCAAATCTTATGTTGTGTCAGGGTTTGGATGAACGGTGAACCGAGTAGATTTCCACCACAACCTATCCCTCGTCTGAAAGCTTTTGCATTCACACTTGCCAATCGTTCTGATCTTCTCGGGGGCACCGAACCCTTGCAGTACAAGGTATTCTACTTCATCCACTGGTTTGTTTTCAGTGTTTCGGAACTGAATTTGGTCAGTGTGTCTCCGATGAATCGAGGCATTGTGCAGGTCACTAATTTTTACCACTGCGCTACCTAGCTGGCGAGTGATCAATTTTTTGGCAGGTTGTAAGACGTTTCAGCAAAAATATATCACACACGTTGAATCTATGCGCTGAAGTGATGCTCTTAGGCGTCCCATGACTGAAGCATAACGTTTTCAAAAAGCTCGTCCAATTTAGCATATGTTTTAAGATTAATGGAACTCGTGGCACTTTCGAAAGTTTTCACCAGATTTTCTGCTACCCCGTCTGAACATGAATGCCAAGGCGCCGTTCGCAAGTGACGACACCCGATGCTGTCAAGTCAATGTTTCATTTCAGAGGAACAAAATTGTGATCCGTCGCCCGTCACTAAGACCTGCGGAATTTCTTCCCGACTGAAACACTTATGAAGTGCTCGCATGGTAAGTGACGTGGAAGAGGAGTATGAAATAAATACTTCTGGCCAGCGTAAGTACGAATCAATCAAAACCAGAGTGTAATATTTACCTAGAAGTGGTCCACAAGAGTCTGCATGTACCCATTGCATTGGTAGGTAACTGTCCGGTCAAGGTGTCCAATTCTCCGGCCTTGTCTTTATTTTGTTGCGGCAGGAGCGCCAGTCCGTAGCAATGCTCTTGATATCCGAGTTTATCTCCGGCCACCAACACATCTATCGAGCCAATGATTTCATTTTCTTCATGCCCAGGTGAACTTTGTGCAAATCTTCTAATACCACCTTTCGTGGCGGCGGTGGAATGACGAACTGACCTCTTCGATGCAACACGCCATCAGGTTATATTGACAACTCCTCTCGGTTCTGGAATAGTAATGGGTGCTTCTTACTAGTAATTGGCCACCGACCCTTGGTCATCGTGACAATCACCGTGCCATGATTGTTTTCAGTTGTCTTGATCGAGTCATCTCGGCTTATTGGGATAGCTTGCAAGACAAGCAAACACGTTTCGGCAGCTGGAATACTGAAATACCGTGACAAAAAAATTTACCTGAAAAATCGGTTCACCAGGACGATTTCATACTCGTATGCAGCTAGAACTAGACTCCATCGCTGTATCATTGCCGTTGATGATTTAGCAATAAATTTGTGGGGGTCAAGTAAATACTGTAGAGCTTGGTGATCTGTAACGCTTTTGAATCTAACACCAAACAACTATTCATGTAACCTCCTGACAGCTCAGTAGACTGCTAACGCCTCCTTTTGTGTTTGTGAATATCCTTGCACAGCCTTATTTAACAAACGTGATATGCAAATGATCGGATATCCCTCCTGTTCCAACACGGCACCAATGCCAGCACTAGATCAATCCGTGATCAGCGTGGTAACTTTAGACATGGAAAACGGGGCTAAAATCCGTCTGTTATTCACAAATTGCATTATTCCTCCTAGAAGTTCGTCTTTTTGCGTCCAAGACCATGCTTCTGCTGACTGAACTGCAAATAATGGTTGTGCTTTCGTCGAAAAGTTCGGGATAAAACAAGAATAGTACTGCGGACATCTCATTATTGATCGCAGATCATCTCGGACCTTCGGTGATGTGGTGGTAACCATAGTTTTGTACCGGTTAGGGTCCGGCTTGTGTCCTTTGTCACAGTAAAACCAAGAAAACTCAACTCTCGTATTTGGATGTAGTGAAAATGACTGACATGTCTTGTCTCCTTTTATGTAATTTTTTTCTTATGCTAATATCTTGTACAAGTGAAAACACACTGGTCCAATGCGGCCTATGAGCAGATAAACAGATAACGAAATAACGCTCAGTGAAACGGCGTTCAACGGAACGACAGTCAACGGTAATGAACAACGGACTGCGGAGTATGTACGACTAGTTCGAAACTTCGCGGCCAACCCAACCACCCGAGGCTAACGCATGAACACAGAGAGAAGACTGGCCTCCGGACAGAGTTCCTTTGTGTCACTCAATCCGAAGACAACACGGTCACAAACCAGATCTAATTTAAAGGGTTTGTGACCGATAGGAAGGTCAAATCAAATACGGACCAAATGGTGGGCCGAACAGTACAGTGGTGAGCGTAGGCGGGATGTAAGCGTGTGAGCGTTTAGGCGAGTAGGTGGAATGTGGGCTTGTGTGTGTTCAGTCGCGTGGGTGGGGTGCCAGAGATTTGGCACTAGGGCTGAAAGGTGAAGTGGCACATGTCCGTGCTACACGCAAGTGTACTTTGCTAGCCTTTGTCACACAATATTTTCGGGGGACTGGCTACTTCCCTGACATTCAATTCAACAAAATACATTCTAGATGAGATCCAACTGTGAAAAGTCAGGGCTTTGGCTGGATTCGAACCAGCGACAGACACAGAATGCCTCAACGCGGCAAGCGCTCTACCAGCTGAGCTACGAAGCCACACCAGGAGCTCGGAAATTTCACATTTGGACTCGGTTACCCACTCGTCCCACTGTCTCGTATGGAATCCAGATGTGAAATTTCCGAGCTCCTGGTGTGCCTTCGTAGTTCAGTTGGTAGAGCGCTTGCCGCGTTGAGGCATGCTATGTCTGTCGCTGGTTCGAATCCAGCCGAAGCCCTGACTTTTCACAGTTGGGTCTCATCTAAAATCACAAATCTGCCACACTACTCATTAAAAATACATTCTGTTTTACTGTGCCTGATAGTGTTTTGCACTTCTTACACGTCCGATCTTCATCCCATACACATATATTACATTTGGCGTCACACTTTCGCACTATTTACAATGATTGCTTCAGTGGATCACTCATCTGTCATTTCAAATGCTCGAGACATGGAAGATTAGTTGGAGAGGTTTGACATTTGGTACCTCACAAAATCTGATTTGGACGAGAGGGATAAAGTTGCTTTCTTCCTACATTCACTTGGCGTAGAAACTTATGTGCTTATCAAAAACTTGGCTTTCCCGGTGTCACTAATCAATAGTTCTTAACCTACGCTAAAGAAAATATTTTTCTAACACTTCAAACCGTTCAATGAGCTAATCCGTGAAGAATCCCATTCGTGATTTCGTCCTACAACTGCAAACACATGCAACTACGTGTGAATATGGCATCCAGTTAGAGGATCGGCAACGTGATCGATTGATTGCTGGTATTAATTTACCAGAGTTACAACAAAAACTTCTCGTGCATCATGGTCAAAGGTTCCAGTTTACTCGTGAAGTATGTGAACAGTATGAGGATGCAAAAGTTACAATGACTACTGAGGTTGTTCTGTGCAATTATTCCAAAGACAACAATGCAATGCTGCGAGAAGATAGCACATTCAAACCGTCAATATATTTTGTTCAGTTTTTAAAAGATGTAACGCAAACTCAATTCTACGACGATTTGGGAAATGCGCATCATATGGGTGGAATCACTCTCGATATTCCTGTTCACACAGACACAGAATGCTTCATCTGTGGCGAAGTGGATCATATCCAATCGATATGTAAGTACAACGTTTATGTCACTTAACGACAAATTCTAACTTGAACGTGCGACGATTGACTGATAACACTACTCTCTCTCTCTCCATTTCGTCTCAAAACACTTCTTATATCTTGAAAACATTAGTGTCTGCCTTTGGCAAAAGTCACAATTTCATTGTTGACATCGGTAGTGTTGAGTCGGTAATCTCGCGCTCAGACCTAGATGTATTTTATCCTGAGGCTGTTCTGCAGTCCACACAATTTAACGTTCGTGGTATTACTGGTCATTCACTGCCTCATTTAGGCCGGTGCACCGTATCGACGAAGCTGCCCGATGCTAGCATTATTGATTGTCAATTTCTAATTTCAAGTTCGGTTCACTCAATTATTGGACTTAAACTTTTACGACTACTACACTCTGACATTTCTCCACTGACGTCAGTAAACGACGTTGACTCTAAACAACATATAATGGAACGTTCTAAAGGCCACAGAGGGAATGCGAATACTAAAGGTCAAACTTGAAGTTCCTGTAGACCCAGTCTTAAGAGACGAATCATTCCATTTGGTTTGCGATAACCTATGCGCAAAAGAATTGCACTTCATGTGTGATTAAGCAGTAATAACATCTGTCGACTCATCAAACTGGACGACTCCAGTAATGACATTATTAAGACCTGATAGGACTACACCGAGAATTTGTGGTGACTACAGGTTACCGTTGAATGAACACGTACTACAACGTACCTGCACAACAGAAGTACCTGAAGATATACTGTATCGTTTGTCGGGTTCCAAGATCTTTTCAAAAATTGACTTAAAGGATGCTTACTTAAAAATACTACTTAATGAAGTATCAAACAACTTAACTATGATCACCACACCATTCGGACTGTATCGATAAAAATTTCTACTCTTTTGTTTAGACGTTTCGCCACCTGTATTCCAGGATGTCATGAACGGAATTACGAAAGAATTTGATGATACAAAGACCTATCAAGATGATGGTCTTGTCCATGCTGCTGATAAGCCTACTCATGATTATCGTTGGGACGATTTTTCGACTCCACTGTGGTCATCAACCCAAAGAAGTGTAATTTCTCAGTTACTTCTTTCTCACGCCTTGGGTAAGTTGATGATGGCGATTGAGTCAAACCAGATTCGCAACGCTTAGCCTCATTAGTGAATGCACCATCACCGACTAACCTTCACGAATTCCGTTCTGTTTTGCGTGCACTCCAACACTACTCACGTTTTATTCCGAATTTCGCTCAATGTGCTAATTCTTTGTTTGATATATTATTCATCGACAATTTTCCTTGGTCCACTAACCACTGGAAAACGTTTCACACTTTACTCTGTCACCTTCAAACTACTGCTGTTTTGAAACCGTTCTCTGTCAGGGATCGTCCAACTGTAAGTATTCATACTTCTCCCGATGGTATAGGTGCACTTCTTAAACAATGTGGTAGACCTGTTATATGCATTTCACATCACTTGTCTAAAGTCGAACGTGGGTATTCTCAGACCCAACGTGAAGCCTTTGGATTACATTGGGTTGGTAAAAGACTTCATAAGTATCTGGTCTGCTATTCACTACTGCAACAGATCACAAAGGTTTAAGATTCCTGTATCATCCTAGCAAATCGTTGGCACAGTCACCTGCTGTCATGGTGCAGAACTTGAGCATTGCCCTCAGCTCCTACAATCACACAATTATTCATCGCAGTGCAAAAACAATTTCCCATGTTCATTACTTACCCAGAATTCCGTCACCGGACTCAAACTGTAACAACGCTGACCGTTTACTAGCTCAACCATTGCCAATTAAAAAAAGATACTTGTGTGTGTGTAACTCGTGAATTCTTCGGTCCTGTTATCTCTGCTCCAAAACGTAGCTAGACAACAGGAGCGGCGTTTCCTGCATTGTACTGCTGCCGTGAAACTTCGTCCATTACTCCGGATGGATTATTGTATTTTGGTGATCGTGTTCCAGTTCCACTGACTCTAAGTTCTGGTGTCCTTGCGGAATTGCATTCCAGACATTTAGGAAATGATAAAATGGAGTCGCTTTCACGCTTATCTTGGTGGTGGCGGAATCGGAATCAGACATTAAGCTCACTGTCAAAAATTGTATAGCACGTGTGCACAAGATTCATACGAAACAATCACCATGTGTAGTGACCATAATAAGTAATAATTTGATAGTCGCATTCATGTCTAGCCTTTAGATGACTTTGGTTCTGCACCTGCTTTCGTTTTAGTCACCCTACCCATTTTGTAACATCTGGCCCGCAGCTAAAACACAACTCGCTCCGTGGCTCGCTGGCTTGACGTACTTCTCTGTACATTCTATTTTCCACGGGAGTCAACGGGCTGAGCCTTGGTTTTTCATTGTCGATTGATTGTTGATAGTGAGTACTGACTGGGTTTCATTTTGTTGGATCAGTTCCAACAGATGGCTCCTATGGCCTGCTAAGTATGAAATATTTCGGAGAGTTCACGCTGACTACTATGGTCCTTACCTTGGGAAATACTATGCCCTAGTGACGACTGATGCTTGCTCCAGATGGCCTGAAGATTTTCTCACGACATCACCGAGTGCAGACTTGACACAGCATACTTTGAGGAAGGTAGTCTGTTACGAGGGAGTATCTGCCGCTTTGGTCACCGACAATGGTACCCACTTCACTGTCTTTGGATTTTGACATTTGTTTACTGCTTCCACAATCCGGTGGACTTGCATAAAAATTTTTACGGGCACTGAATTCTGCCACTGTTTTTTTAACGTCGAACTCATTTGTAGAACATGACTAAGGAGTCGATAATTTTCTCATGCAATGCATAAACTCATCATCTTTGGTAACTTGAAAGAGTGCCGCAATACCTTTCAAATCTTGTTCTCTGTGTACAGGTCTTGACTACAACAACAGCTGATGTTACACTTTTAAAGGCAACGATTTACGTCCTGCTAATAGAATAGTTCTCTCATCTCACGGGAATGGCATAACTTGGAAGACCTTTCTTGTCATCGAAGACATATTGACAAGATTGAGTTCAAGTCTAGAGGTCAGTCTGTTGACATAAGCCCTGCTGCTTCTAATTCTAATGAATCCTCTGTAGGTAATCCTGTTGCATCTGAAGAAAACGACGCAAGTGAAACATAAGCTATTCCCGAAGTAGACGAAACACTTGAATAATCGACGGTCAGAGGATCTGAACGTTTGGAATCCAAACCATCACGAAATTATAGATATCCGCACACTCATTCAAGGTGTGGTGGATGTGATGAACGTGAATGACATGCCTTGTCTCCTTTTGTTATGCAACTGTTTTATCACGCTAACATCCCGTATAAGTAAAAACGTAAAATTCAACAGAATGCGTTCCGTCATATTTTGTCTGATAGTATTTTGCATCTCTCATACGTTCGACCTTTATGCTATAAAGCTCGAGTCTAATTACAAAACAATTCTTAGCCCTAAAGACTTTAAAACAGCCGGCAAGATTTGAACCACCGTTTATCATATCCACAGATTCGTACAAGAAATCAAGGCATTATGAACAGCAGATTGAGTTGGAGTCAGAATTTGCTTCCACTGATGTTGTTGTTGGATGTTCCGTTTCGTAGACAAAGAATAAAGTCATTTTCCTTGTCATTATACCCAACCATTTGTCATTACGCAAGAGGCCGCTCAAACTATCATCATCCAAAGATGAGAACACAATTAACATGTTTTCATCCTAATCGAATCTGTACTCCAGAAAGTGGAGGAAACGTAAAGTATTTCAGTATGAGGTAATTCCAGTGAGCCAGAGAAAGAGACAGTGGGAGATCCAAACGCCGACATTCAGAAGATAATCGTAAAATTTCAAGAACCTACAAATTTATGACAATCATTTAGTTAAATAAACAATCCCTAACTAGAGGACGTACAGAAAACAGAGATGAAGAAAACCAAAGAACAACGTGAACAGGTACGGTTTATTACTGATTCATAGCAATGTGTTCTTGAGGTTGGTTGAAATGAACCCGACATTTGCAAGTATCATAAATTTTGTGATATTCATTCTGATATACAAGTTCACTTAGAAGATCTGGATAACCAGAAGGAATTGCATAAAAAGAAAGCCTCGTGTTTCTTAAACCATTTGACAACACTGCGTTCCCAACATATTCCAGATGAGCATGCACCTGAGATGTTTGACATACTGAAGTCCGGCCTGTTATAAGTCTGGTTGATTCATGTTATGGATTCATATATTCACAACTTTTGTTCGATGAAATGATTTTTGTGGCATTTTGATGTAAGATTACTTCGTGTTTTTTTCATTGGTTTTTCTCTTCAAGCGCTCTTTTCCTCATTTTTGTTAGCTTTTATTTTTCAGGCTTTTCTGTGTCCAGATTGAATGTTGCGTGCATACCCAGAATGTTGGATTTGGAAGTGCCTTCAACCTATACGGAATTGATTGCTGGTCAGTGATATTCCATTAACTTCTTTAAATTATTGTGTACTCGAAGATATACATATGCTTTGTTTTCATCACAGCATTTATCGTTTTGCTCTTAATTTCTACATGCTCAGCAGTCACGTAGATTTATATTTTATGGTAGTACGTCGACCTTAGGTCTTAAGATCTAGAGTCACGGATCTTTTTCGAGGCAAGCCTGTCCACTTCTATACGGGTCATCATATAGCCATGTGAAGGCGTTCGAACTAAAAACTTCATGACAGAAAAGATCTTGTAAAACATCCTTCCCCAGTCACAAATTTGAACAGCGAAATCAGAAGACCGGTTTTGCAATATGGTAATACCATTTCTTATGTTCTCGTCGGTTGCTAACACATAACAGCGGTAAAAATCAGGAAATATTTAGGCGAATTAAGTTCATATATCAAGTCAATGTATACACTAGTCTCTCATTGGTCAAAACCGTGGCAGGCGGAGGTTCAAGGTCAACAGTATTTGCACACAGATCCCTGCGACTTAGAATGAAGGAACATGTGCCAAATTATATCGAAGACTTGATGTGTGGTGTGACCCGACGAGACCGTACCAAACAACGCAAGCCGGCTTCTTCGATCGCCAGACACCTGCTACAGACCGGTCATGTAGTCGACCCGACAAACGCTTTCCGCGTGTTGATGCGTCATCACAATCCTGTCATTCTTAAGTCACTCGAAGCGCTGCTAGTCATGCGTAGCAAACCGGTCCACTGTGTGCAAAAGCTGTTGACCTTGAACCTCCGTCTGCCATGGTTTTGACCAATGACAGATTAGTGTATACATTGACTTGATATATGAACTTGATTCGCTTAAATATTTTTTGATTTTCACCGCTGTTATGTGTTAGCAACTGACGAGAATGTAAGAAACGATCATGTCAAATCAGCATGCCAGTTCTTTCCAAATAAGGCCGTTCGCTAAGAAATATCGATTGCGAGGAAAGTCAGCGGAACCTACGGAATAATGTGAGCAGTTCTTAAACGTTGGATTATGTAAGGTTTCAACTGCTGTATTATTTGGAGCAAATATCAATGTAATAAAACTGTCGCCAGCTTGACTGGCTGACTTGGGTGCTAATTTGACCAACTCGCAATCAACTCCAGCCTACCTTGAACCGACTCTGGTCAGTATCGGTACGACTCCGGAATTTGTTGCATGCCTACTCGGATTCGACTCCTTGCCAGCATCGGCCTGTTTTACAGGCGTTGGGCGCTTGCCGAAATTTTTTGTTTGGTAGTATTTGACACTTCCAACTTCAACTACACACAATGTTGGTGCTCGTCGCACTAAGTCGCGTTTTACCCATGTACGCAAATATCAGACGCGAAAAGCAAAAGGCCTTTGAGGAGAGAGACCAAATCTTTATTCGATGAAATGTACAGGTGGTCTCTGGTATCGCTATAAAAGGCACCGACACGCGAAATAGCTAGAGAGGCTAGAGACCGGCCGTCGACGAGCGAGTATACCGGAGGAATGTGACACGTGTGTCCTTTAGGTTTGCGCCACGGTCACATGACATGTAGACAAACAATCGGACAGCATGCATCATGCGAGATTCCTTAATAGCCTATATACAATATGCAACTATGAGTTTTGGAAGTATTTTACACACCATACCGCAGGCAGGCCGGTGAATTCTCCAGGCCGCTACACAATCATTCTAATCAGATCAAATCCCGTTGACTGGTGGCCATTTGCTACCTGAATTTTGATTGATTCATTCTAAAAGTCTGTAGCGACTATAATAAATAATATTTTGATAGTCGCATTTATCTGTACAAGTCTTTATTGCTGGATATCTTGAGTATCTGGGCAATCGAAATTCAGGTTGAGAGCGCTTTTAATATAATTTTGTCAGAAGTGCCACAAAATTTCAACTGTTCTGATACCTTTAACTGATGTTTCCTCGGACATAACTGATAGTCACAGCAGCCCTACCGTCAAGGTCAATAGTAGTAGAGTTGTCGGTCACCCATTACTGAGTGCAATATCTTGAATAGATAATGGCGATTCAACACACCTACGCAGCCATAACCAAACCTAGGGTTATTGATAAACAGATTGGGAATAACACAGCATTACGAGCAAGTTGTAGTACTCTACGTTTCAACCGCCTCAGGTGGCCTTCCTCAGGGGTGTTGTAATCGATTATCGATACCGGAGCCGAGCTCAGCGTCATTCCTCCGCAACCAAGTGATCGANAGTACACCTTACAGGCTGCGAATCAAAGTCGCATCAAAACTTTCGGGGAACGATCACTCAATGTCGATCTTGGTCTCCGGCGATGTTTCCGTTGGATATTCCTGCTTTCCGATGTCCAAACGCCACTCATCGGTGCAGATTTCCTGGCACACTTTAACCTTTCCGTTGTTGTCAAGAGGCGTAACCTAATTGACAACACTACCGCCCGCACAGTTAATGGTGTTCAATCGACGATAGCGTCAGTCGGCATCCGACCCGCTCTTCCACCAACACCGTCTTTTGCAGCACTGTTGAAGGATTTTCCTCCGTTAACTTGACCGTGCTCACATATCGAGACGGTTAAGCACAGCGTGGAACATCACATTACAACACGCAGTCCTCCGGTTTTCGTCCGTCCACGCCGTTTACATCCAGATAAAATCAAAATAGCCAAAGCTGAATTCGAACATATGCTCCAGTTGCGCATAATTCGACCTTCGAACAGCTCTCGGGCAACAACGCTACACATGGTACCTAAAACGTCTCCGAGTGATTGGCGGCCTTGCGGTGATTACCGTGCTCTCAACAGTTGCACAATCCCGGACAGGTACTCTATGCCGCATGTACATGACTTTTCGTTAGGACTCGCTGGCGCTACTATCCCCTCTAAATTAGACCTTGTACGCGCCTATTATCACATCCCGGTCGCAGAAGATATTTCAAAGACAGCCATTACAACACCTTCCGGACTTTTTGGGTTTCCAAGGATGCCCTTCGGGCTCCGTAATGCAGCTCAGACAGTTCAACGGTTCATGGACGAAGTATTACGCGGACTCCCTTTGGTGTACGTCTACATTGATGATGTTTTGATCGCTAGCCGCTTAAACGAGGAACAATTTTCTCACCTCGTGCTGTTTTTGAACGTTTCGCGCAATATGATATTAAAATCAACATCGACATGTCTGCCTTCGGAGTTAACTCACTGGATATCCTGGGACATCGCATAGACCGAACCGGCATCACACCTCTGCCAGATAGAGTTGAGTCTATTTCGACCTTTCCGAATCCCACTACGATGATACAACTCCGACGATTTCTCGGCATACTCAACTACTATCGACGTTTCATTCCCCACTGCGCGTACATTGTAAAACCTCTAACTGACCTAGTTGACTCTAAACGCAAGTCAGTTGGATTGTCACCTGAGGCTAAAGCATCTTTCTCGACAGCAAAGTAAGCCTTATGTCATGCCACAAAACTGTGAATTATCACTTGCGATGCAAACGCTCGTCTCATTCTCACCACGGATGCATTAAACGCTGCCGTTGGCGCGGTCCTGGAACAGTCTGTGAATGGTGGACAGCAACCCCTGGCCTTTTTCTCACAAAAATTGCAACCAGCACAGACTAAGTACAGCACATTTGGACGTGAATTGCTGGCCATTTATTTGGCGATCCGTTATTTTGGGCATTTTTTGGAAGGTCGACATTTTGTTGTGCAAACCGATCACAAGCCTTTAACATTTGCTTTTCATGCTAAAACTGATCGGTACTCTCCGCACGAAATCAGACATTTGGACTACATCTCCCAATTCAACACGGACATCCGACACCTACGTGGTGACGCCAATATCGTAGCTGATACATTATCACGACCTGACGTCAACTCAGTCCAATCACCTCCTTCCTTTGATTTGTCTCAAATGGCCACAGTCCAGCAGTGCAGTGAGGACACGAAGGACGTTTCCATCCGTAAGTCCTTGAAATTGTCTACCATCCCTTCACCGACGCAAGCTGGCGACATTTTGTGTGATACTTCAACTGGTACACCCAGACCTTTCGTTCCACTTTCTTACCGACGCACTGTTTTCAATCATTTTCACCGTTTATCTTATCCCAGAAAACACGGCACACAGAAGTTGATTGCACAACGCTTTGTTTGACCCTCTATGAACAAAGACGTTTGTCACCACAACATCTAGAGTGCCAAAGAAGTAAAGTGCACAAGCATACGGTTACCACACCAGGCACATTTTCCCAACCGGACGCCCGTTTATCCCATGTGCATCTTGACATCGTTGGTCCAATACCACCCCCCAACGATTGTACGGATATACTGACTGCAATCGACCGTTTTACCCGTTGGCCTTTGGCTGTGCCCATCAAAGATATTTCAGCAGAGATAGTCGCTAAAACTTTCTTAGAACACTGGATCGCCAATTTTGATGTTCCATCTACAATCACTACGGACCGAGGCACCCAGTTCCAGTCTTCTCTTTTTCGTAATTTCACGCAGTTACTAGGTTGCTCGCACATCAAAACGACAGCGAACCACCCTTGTGCTAACGGTTTAGCCGAGCGTTTCCACCGACAGATGAAAGCCTCGATAACCGCTCAGTCTGACGCAACGAAGTGGGGTGAACTTCTACCACTCATTCTCCTCGAAATCCGGTCTACCGTTAAAGAGGACGTTGGCTGTACTACCTCCGAGTTAGTTTACGGTACCAACTTGCATTTCCCAGGATAACTGATTCAACCCTCGAATCAGCCAGACCCAGGCACGGACTACATTTCACGTTTACGACAGCACATGTCCAGCCTTCGTTTCACACCGACTCGTAAACATTGGCGACGAGAATAAAAATCTCCAGATTTGTTCGCATGAAATTTGTGTTTATGCGTCAAGACGCCACCAAGGAACAGTTACATCCACGATACCTCGGCCCCTTCAAAGTTGTTAAATGGGACGAGAAATTCTTCATTATTGAAGAGTCTGGGCGGAATTAATCAGTATCCATTGATCGGCTGAAACCAGCCTACACAGAACAAGATGTTGACCCACCAGGACCGACGATGACTGAGAGCAACCCCTCTCCATCCCCAACAGTATTACACTCCCATGCAGCTCAGATCCCTTGTTCCCATGAACAACGTACCATACGTAGAGGGTGATCTGTACACTGGCCGAAACATCTAACAGAATACAGTACATGATAAGACTATCGAGCGTTTGGTTTGTTTCCTCCTCACTTCCATTCTTTCATCGTGTTTTCAACCCACAAACGTTCTGGAGGAAGATTTCTGTAGCGTTTTGTACACTATTTTCTATTTCATATTTTTTATTGTTGTTCATGCATTTTCATCTTCTTCAACCTCACACAGAGTAATCAATAATTTAAATATTACACTTCCGATGTA
>QNGE01002920.1:0-13966 GCA_008508345.1 Paragonimus westermani
AGCATAAGGTTGGGGAGACCCCTGACTTAGGAATTCCTGAACTTAGCACTACAGCACCCTGTTCGAATGGCTAGTAAGGTACAACACTTGGGGGCTGTTCTGTAATCTATTATGAAAATGCTTGTTCATTAAAACAGCGCAGTCAAATGCCCTGGAAAGACGAGAATAGTGACGTGTATTCAACTCTTTTTGTCTTGTGACCAGCAGCTATCAGCAGATTCGCGGTGCATGGGCGGCCCTTGCGGAATCCGTGTTGTGCATCGTAGAAGGACCCACGAATTCTTAGGTGTCTATAAATTAAGTCATATACAAGCACCTCGAGAAGGTTCGAGAAGTTTAAGAGTGAAGCATCTGGTCTGTAACCACTCGGGCTTTTATGCCTGCCACCCTTGTAAAAGGGTGTGGTGCGCACGATATTCCTGCTGTTGTGTACTGGTCCGTGGGAGACGGGCTGGATGAAGAGTAAGCTAAGTTGATCAGCAAGCATTTCGGCTGCTTCCCGCATAGGTGTACTTTGGAAGGTGGACCGTAGAGGCCAGAAGAGCCGTTCTAAGGCACCTGAGTTCATCCAACTTCGCAATGGAGGAAGCATCCACAGTGTAGGTGTCATCAATTTCAGTATCAAGACGAACCTGAGGAGCTGATGGCAACCGCATGAAAGGGCTGCTGTAGAACTCGACGAGGACATCATCGACCTCCATATCAGAACTAGCAAGCATTGATGACCGTAAGAGTTGTCAAACCCCAGGTTTCACCTTGCGAGTTGACGGAGCAAATCGGACGAGGCTATTTCGATCAGCGATATCTCTTTCTTGACAATCAAAATGGTCACGTCGAATTAACGATATACACCTCTTTCTTAAGTCAACGCATATGTTTTGGTCAACTTTAGACCTTGAAAACGGATAGCAAATCCAAGCACACTGCTTTTCCAGGATGAATTTGAGCGTACTAGAGCTCAGCCGACAAGGAGGCTTGTTGCGTTTTGTACGTGACAGTGGAGTAGATTCACCAACTGCCGTGGAAAGGATGATAGTAAGATTCTCATTGTGATCATCTACGGAGTGAAAAAGAGCGGAGCTCATCCAGGACTGCGCTTCTAACCGGTCAGACGGTTTCTCAGCCCCACTGGGCTGACCAGGTTTTTGCCGCAAATGAAGTCAAATAAGATGACTGCATGATCACTCAGTCCGGGTGTTGTAGTGATTGAAGAGTTGTCAACCACCAATCATAACTGGTGAGTAAATAATCCTTTCGCGGCGGACCATGGCCAGTTCGCTACCCAGTGAAGCTATCGACGTGCGCTGTTGAGCTTAATGCTTCCATTGTGTGACAAAATAGTGCAGGCAGAATTTTCAGTGCTTGTGTTGGGAATCCGGAAAATCGGTTTCAGCTAATTCGAAATCGCCCAAAAAGAAAATATGGGAAAATCCTGGGGCAAGTGAAACTTCCGATCAAGATAATAAGAGATTTTCTTCTGAATTATCTGAAGAGAAGGACGATAGACGACCTCTATTGTGAAGGGATTAGATTGGACAATGGCATCTATACGAAGTCAACCACTGATTCGCAGAAGTCTACGGCCAATCAGTGTCGAAAACACGAACAGACTTGTAGGTCAGCGCGGAGACCAATCAGCATGGCACAGTGCTCCAGCATCAGATTTTGTTATAACAAGCACCGGAGTGAAACAAGTCGTTTAAGTTACAAGTAGAGTCGAGCATACCAGTGAAAAAGAGAAAGCGTCAACACCAATTGTAACTCTTCATTTTACCGATGCGTCCAGTCTATGAAATAACCAATAGAAACTCAGTAAACTGAGATTTGCTTTGTGCCACAAAGACTGACTTTTACTTTTGTTCCGGAAGGTAGCGATTATCAACATGGTGTCAGATGAGAAGAAAAAACTGTATTTGACAGAAAGAACACTATGACAAACCCATTGCCGATTGTTCCGCCCGAACCGCCGAATGTGGACAGAACGAACAGACTTGCGGACAACTGGTGTTTTAGGAAAGAGAAGTACGAAGATTTCTGCTTGTTGGCCAATCTTACAGAGACCAGTAAAGAATATCAGGTGACTAGGTTTTGAAACGCAATCGGAGATGGGGAAGACAAATTCTGGGAAATTTGAACTGAGAGGGCAACGAGGAACCGAACGTGATCCTTCGAAAAATGGAAGGATAATGTTTGGGACAATAAAACGAAACGTTTGAACCCTTTCATTTTCTTGAGAGGAATCGACATGCCAGAGAAACGATGAAGCAGTACGTAAACTTTTTGAAGAAACCGGCGAAATCGTGAATTTTCGCAAGTGCATAGGAAAGACTCGCATCCGAGATAGAATGGTCGTCGGTATTCATAATTCCGTCATGAAGAAGAGACTGTTGAACGTCCCAAAGTTGACGTAAGCTAAGTGCACCGACAACTGCAATAGTGTAGGGAAGATTTCCATGAATTCAGCGATTTGTACACGAGTTCGAAGCCGGGGGCCCAATCTACCCGGATCCAGTCAGTTTGCTCGTTTCGATGTCCGGCGGTTTACTGTTGACCTGAAAGGCAGTCATTGACAATGGGGTGTAGCACCGCCCTTGGGGGTTACGGAAAGTACCAACAACAGAGTAAAATAATAATCTAGCAAAACAGGATAAACTATTAATTTAACGGTTTATTAAGTGGGTGAGAATCCAATAACACTTTGAGACGGTCTTTAGAAGAGCAGCTAACAATCTCTAGTGGTAGGTCGTTCCGGTAGTTGATAACCCTATAAGAGAAGGACTGTTGTCTTAGGGAGGTCCGTGGTCGAAGCTCATAGAGCTTCTTGTCGTGACCTCTTCGACTGTTATCACTTACTAGAGTGAAGAATTATTGTACGTGTCCTGTGCTAAAGAGGAAGTGTGTAAGAATTAAGTCGCCGTGGAGTCTACGAAACTCGAGCGGATAAAGATCGAGAATTTCGAGGCGAGACTCGTAGAAGAGATGCCGTAAGCCAATGACCATTTTGGTGGCTACTCGCTGGACACGTTCAATGGCGAGTATGTCCTTCTTCAAACCGGTGTAGACGAATTGATTGGCATACTCGAGCAGTGGTCTTATGTAGACTCTGTCAAGCGTGAGAAAGGCGCGCTTGTCAATCCGGGGGAAGGTTCGTTTGATCAGCCCGAGAGTCATGAGACCTTTTCTGGCAGCCATCTGGTGATGAGAAGAGAAGGACAAACCAGACGATAGCCAGATCCCTAGGTCTTTTTTGAGGTCTACTTTCGTGATATCTACTACACTTTGTGCGCCGTGTATCGCGAATAGCTTCCCGGAGTCTCCTCCGAGTGACGTGTGCGCACACTTATTGTCGTTTAGAGGGAGACTCCAATCATCTGACCAGCACTTTATACGATCTAGGTCGATCCGCAATGCATTGGGGTCAAACGCATTACGGAGGTTGCTAGAACTAACCTCGGGGAGAACATTGATGTAAATAAGAAACAACAATGGACCAAGTACCGATCCTTGAGGGACTCCCACAGAGACTGGGGATGGAGACGAAAGGCCTGAACCGGTTTTTACTCTGAAAGTCCTGTTACCAAGAAAGGAGGTTATTCAGCGGAGAACTTCTCCTTGGATCCCATAGGCTTCTAGTTTATGCAGCAGAGGACCGTGTGGGACACGGTCGAAGGCTTTGGCAAAGTCGAAGAAGATAGCGTCCGAGATATGACCATTGTCTTTGGCCTCTGTTAGGCTATCCATGAAGATTAACATATTAGTTATGCATGACCGCTCAGGAAGAAAGCCATGCTGGGTCGAAGAGAAGAGGTTATTTGAGAAGAAATGCTTAAAGATAGTGCGTTTTAACAGTCGCTCCATTATCTTGCATGGGATGCTGGTAAGGCTGATCGGTCGATAACTAGCAGGAGAATGACGATCGCCTGTTTTAAATATAGGTGAGACATTGGCCTATTTCCATGCCTCCGGAAGAGTGCCTGTCCGAAGTGTCTGTTTAAACAGATCGAAGAGAGGCATCGCCAAACTGACGGCCGCTTCTTTGAGGATCCGGGGATGGATCTTGTCTGGTCCCATGGCACTATAAGGATTGATCTTAAGCAAGAGGTCCTGAACGTCAGACACAGAAAAGTCAGCTGTCAGGATGGGTTGTTGGAAGTGCCTCTGCGGGAGAATTGGATGCCAGTTTGGCAGATCCACATTGTAGACTGATGAGTAGTATTCCCTGAACATCTCGGCAACCACTTGGGGGTTGGAGGAGGTTTCCCCGTCGGGAAGCCGCAGAGAAAGCGCTGAGGGCTTAGTTTTTCTCTGGCGTCGTATATACTTGAAAAGAAAATTCTTATTCTCGTGAGCTATTTGTAGGATTTTCGACTGTACGTGTTGGGTGTGTTGCCGGATTTCCCGCTTGCACCTGTTTCGTACAGAGCGAAAGGCCTCTAGATCCTCTGGCCTATCCGTTAGCTTCTGTTTAGAGAATAGACGAGAACGTAATTCAAGAAGGCGGCGTATGTTCCGCGGAAGCGGTGCACGAGAGGAGAACTTCAATAGTTTTCGAGGAACAAATGCCTCATCGGCTTCGTGAATGGCAGCTTTAAAGGAAAGGTAGTTCAAGTTCACTGAGTCGGATGTGAGGCTGAGTGTGCTTAAGAACGTCCTTAGTGCGTTAAAGTCTGCGTTTTGGAAGTTTCGGAATGAAGTCTTTGTTACAGCGTTTTGGAGCCAGTAACAGATAAAGTCAAAGTTTAGTAGCATATGGTCACTATGCCCTAGCGGCGGTTTGATGACCACCCTATCTACCAGGTGAGCCTCGTTCGTAATGACCAGATCGAGCAAGGAGGGTGTCTGTCCTGGACGGTGCCTTGTAGGTAGATCGACATGCTGTGTCCAGGCTTTCTCATGGATCAACATTGCCAAGGACTTCGAGAACCCGCAGCCACAGTCCTCATGAGAAGCCGCCATAGAGTTGAGTTTGGGTGCGTTGAAGTCACCCATAATAAGAAGATGGGAGAAACGCTGGGCAGACGTGAGTCTGTCTAAGGTAGCAAGGATGGCTTCGTCGTCGGATGCACTGCATGACGGCGAGCGGTACACAACACCGGTAAGAAGCGTGTCACGTTTGCGAAGTTGGAGTTTAATCCAGAGCGTGTCGCATTTCTCTGGGAAGGTAAATTCCCCTACGACAGCTGGCACTGGGAGCTTCTGGCTTAGGAAAACGGCGCAGCCTCCCATGCGTCCACGGGAGGAGTCTGTCCGGTGAGATGATTAGGGTTCTAGAGAAGTGATTGTTCTTTACACCTTCGGGATCCGTTTAACCGGCCCCTCGCATATCCACAGGCACTTGAATTTTCAGTGAGATAGGGTCAGCGGCCTCTGAAGTGTGCGCTTGGGGTGGTTCGTCCGAGGTCACCGGTCCCCTCTTGACAGCAGGGATAAGGACCTTAACGCTAGCCTGGAGTTTGGGGTCAGCCTTGATGCATAACCTTGTTCTAGCAAGCTGAGAGCGCTTCTGCCGCTCCTACCGTGAGCGATCTAGAGAAACTTCCATGAGGTTAACGTGCTTTTTCTTCAGTTGAGCCGCTTTTTCCAGTACTTCCTCCGTGCTAATCTTAGCGGGTAACGTCACAAGGAGTCCCAGTGACTTCTTGGTAGCTTTGGAGCGAAGTCTGCTGGCGAAAACCATTTTTGTAGACTCTGGAGTGAAACGTGCGTTTAGCACCGCTCTGGCTTGTTCCCCTGAAGTGAGTGTAGTGAGAAATAGTCCCCACAAGACAAGCCTCCTCTCCTGGAGTGCTCTGTCCTTCAAGCTCGTCGTGGCTTCCTCAATTTGAGCGGCGGATAAAACCACTGCCTTGCGAGCAGCTGCAGCGCCTGGAAGGGCAAGGGCAATGTACTCATTCAACGAGCTCAGTTCTGACTTCATGTCAGATAAAGTTCTCTGAGTATCATTCAGGGCTTTTTCTACCGTGGCTATCTGTGCGCTTACATCTTTAGACGTCTTGTAGTTACATCTGCACGCGTCTGACTTCTGCTTGTTCGGGGTGGTGAGTAGAGGGTCTAACGTGGCCTTCAGTGGGGTACAGCTATCTTGGAAGAGACAGCTCATACAGATAAATGATCTCTTTGAAGAAGTGAGCAAGGCGTATTGGTCCTCCCTGAGACCAGTACACTTAAAATGGTACCAGTGTAGGCACGTCTGGCATTGCATACCGTTTTGAACAGTCATGCGGCAGCCGAAACGACTACAAGCATTCGATACCTCCGATCCAGCAGCTGCTGGATCTTGTGCGTGTCAGTGTGTTATGGTCTGCGAGTAAATATGACAGTTGGTAATGGAAAGAAAACACGAGGTTAGAAAATAATGCGGATACTATCAAACACAAATAAGCTGACACACAGTGAGTTACGCTATTCTTCAACGAACAGCAACGATAGTATACAATTGTTTTTTGATGCACTGTGCACCAGACGTAAACACAAGTCTAGAGAATAATACGGATATTATCTAACACGAATATTACTCGATGAGTTATGCCATTCGACAAAGAATTGTAATGATCGTGTATAATTTTTTGATGCACTGAGCACCGAGGTATCAAAAATATAAATAGACAATGACAACGAGGAAATTTAAACCAAATTTCGCGTTACCCGCGTTCCAGTAGTTGAAAACTCTATAAGAGAAAAACTGTTGTCTTAGGAAAGTCTGAGGTTGAAGCTGATAGAGCTTCTTGTCGAGACCTCTTCGACCGTTATCACTTAGTAGAGTGAGGAATTGCTGCACAAGTCCTGTGCTAAGGAGAAAATGTGTAAGAATTAAGTCGTCGCGAAGTCTACGAAAAAAGGTCGTCCCTGACCAAGGCTCTGTTTCGTTGCCACCCAGAATCGGGTCAGTAATACGTCAGAGACTTTTCTGGTTATGTAAACATCTAGTGAAACTCGTTAGTAGGATGACCGTAATACGTAGCCAATCGCCTATTAACTTTTCAAGGCTCTTTCGGTCCAATTGTCTGTAATGTGCAGCGGAAGCCAGGAGGGGCGCATGGATTGAATCTGAACTGTGCGTCAGAGCGTGTCGCTGTGTTGTTGACGCCGTTTTCGTTTTCATTTGTGTGAGTCGTGTGCATGACCTAATGGGCCTTTGGCTCATGCTTTCTGTAGGAGACGCTTCCAACACCCCATCCTGACAGCTGACTTCTCTGTGCTCGACGTTCGGGATCTCCTGTTCAAGATCAATCCATATAGTGCCATGGGACGAGACAAGATCCATCCCCGGATCCTGAAAGAAGCGGCCCTCGGTTTACTGGTGCCTGGTTGATCTGTTTAAACAGACACTTCGGACAGGCACTCTTTCGGAGGCATGGAAAGAGGCCACTGTCTCACCTATATTTAAAACAGGCGATCGTCACTCTCCTGCTAGTTATCGGCAGATTAGCCTTACCAGCATCCCATGCAAGATAATGGAGCGAATGTTCAAACGCACTATCTTTAAGCATTTCTTCTCGAATAACCTTTTCCCTTCGACCCAGCATGGCTTTCTTCCTGAGCGGTCATGCATAACTAACATGTTAATCTTCATGGATAGCCTGACGGAGGCCAAAGACAATGGTCATTCCGGTGCTATCTTCTTCGACTTTGCCAAAGCCTTCGACCGTGTCCCACACGGTCCTCTGTTGCATAAACTAGAAGCCTATGGGATCCAAGGAGAAGTTCTCCGCTGAATAACCTCCTTTCTTGGTAACAGGACTTTCAGAGTAAAAACCGGTTCAGGCCTTTCGTCTCCATCCCCAGTCTCTGTGGGAGTCCCTCAAGGATCGGTACTTGGTCCATTGTTGTTTCTTATTTACATCAATGTTCTCCCCGAGGTTAGTTCTAGCAACCTCCGTAATGCGTTTGACCCCAATGCATTGCGGATCGACCTAGATCGTATAAAGTGCTGGTCAGATGATTGGAGTCTCCCTCTAAACGACAATAAGTGTGCGCACACGTCACTCGGAGGAGACTCCGGGAACCTATTCGCGATACACGGCGCACAAAGTGTAGTAGATTTCACAAAAGTAGACCTCAAAAAAGACCTAGGGATTTGGCTGCTGACTGGTTTATCCTTCTCTTACCACCACCAATTGACCGCCAAAAGGGTATTTGTGACACTTGAGACAATACAAAGAGCCTTTCTCCACATAGACAAGCACGCCTTTTAAACGCTTTACGGAGTCTATGTAAGACCACTGTTCGAGTATGCTAATCAAGTTGTCCACACTGGTTTGAAGAAGGACATACTAGCCATTGGACGTGTCCAGCGAGTAGCCACCAAAATGGTCACTGGCTTACGGCATCTCTCCTACGAGTCTTTACCCATTTGATTATCGAAGACTCCGCGGCGATTCAATTCTTATACACATTCTCTTTAGCACAGGACACGTGCAGCAATTCTTCACCCTAGTGGGTGATAACAGTCGAAGAGGTTACGACACAAAAGCTCTATAAGCTTCGACCCCGGACCTTCCTTAGGCAACAGTCCTTCTGTAGAGTTATCAACTACTAGAGCGACCTTCCACTAGAGGTTGTTAGCTGCCTTTATAAGAACCGTTTCAAAGTGTTATTGGATTCTCACCTAGTTAAGAAACTGTTAGATTGGCATTTTACTGTGTTCTTGACACTTTCTGTAACTCCCAGGAATGGTGGTACACCCGGTTTTCAATGACTGCCTTTCAGGTCAACAGAAAACCACCGGACATCTGAACGAACAAACTGACTGGACCCGGGTAGTTTGGGCCCAGCCTCCAACTTGCTGAACCTCGCTGAAATGTTTTTTCTAACGAGTCAATGGTACCCCTATTTCGGGCAAACGCTGTCGCCCGATGTCTGCACGTTGCCCCAAGGTTGGCCTGCTAGTGTAACGAACAGTCAGAGGGCTTGCATAACACTTTTCTTGTCGCGGCCGCTAATTAATAGTTAATCATCAGTCAGTTTTCACGTGTTAAAGATCTTCTGTCCAACATCACTGTTGCTTCGAAGAATCGTTTTCGAGTGTTGTTTTGGTTTCTGATGACATAAAAACGTTCTAGAAGTTCATGATTTAGAGGCCAACCTTCTAAGCAGTTAACAACGCGAAATTCTACTGCATCTTGCGCATTAGCAAAGTTAGCGGAAGAGCAGGATAAGGAAGGGTGGTGGTCCACGTTTCGGATGGTGTCAGGGCCTCAGTGATGCAACCCCCCCCAACTGGTGGTGGTGCCTGAGTCTTTCTGGCTAGATGTTGCTACCTCTCATACAGTTAGCTTAACCATTGTGCATAGACCAACTACAGTGTCAACACAGTGATCCTTGTCTCCATACACAAATATCCGCCGGGTAGTTACCCAAAAACAATCGAGTGTTGATAACCGGTGAGTTTAATCTTTCGGACTAACTTCCGTCACGATGAGGCTGGAACGCGACGTGGTATGACGGCTTGCACATCTCGATGACCTTTTGGGCTAAACTGGACGGTGTGGTCACCACACCAACAGAGTTACTCATACCAAGCAGGCCAATAGGTAGAGTTCTGACAAATCACAGTCTCCTGGTCCTCCAGGTTGGCGGTTGAAAGATGGTTGGTATCTCTTCCCAAAAAACGTACCATTTCTGGTACACCGCCACCCACCCGCTGCCTTGCGGTACAGGCTTTCGAGCCAAAGGCTTTGGTTGAGAACCCTAATAGTTATCCTGTCTAGGTCTGAGCGTCCTACCAGTATCTTAACCCACACAACCATGAATCCTCGCAACATCAACAATTCCTTACTGCTTCGCCCGTCTCACAGTATGTACCGGGTCGCCCTGTCTGCTGCATACAGCAGGGTGGATAGGCGAAAACATGCTACTGGTGACCCCTTCCCCACTGTCCTATCAAATTGACCTCTAAGGCCCCTCCCGATCCCCAATTCTAATAGTCTCTTTGCAGGTCCCACAACATAATTGATCATAGTAACACTGTGCCGATAAGTCCCACCTCTCGCCAGTCATTCCCAGACCTTCTTCGTCCTGCGCTTCGACCTAGAACGCACGTTAATATAGGTGCCTTCAACTTCCGTACTCTAAAACAGATAGGTCAAGGGACTTCTCTCCCACGAACGCTAGACCGGCTGAATTTCAATGTCTGCTGCATCCCAAAGATTAGAATCCAGGACAGTAGTCAACAGCAATCACGCTGTCTATCTGATACTGGTTATACACGTCGGTTGATTCCACGGCCGCCGTTACCGGTCAGGCTGGAACAGGTATAGTCCACAACACTGTGGTCTCAGTTACATTGGCAGATTGGATCCCTGTTAACAGTCGACTTTATGCTGACCGCTTGACAGGTTCTGTTAAGATCAGCTGTAGATGCAAGACTCAGAAATCTTATTTGCGTCTGCTTACGCTCCATTTGACCGTAGTGACGCCGGCGTCACCGACGCGTATTACTCGGATCTGGCCGCTCCCCTTCGGTCGACACATGATTCGAATATAGTCGTTCTGGCCGGAGATATGAACACCCAGGTCGGCCACCTTGGTGAGGTCGAATCTCGCGTGGGTGGCAAGTTTGGGATAGCATCCTTCCGCTCACATATTGACGGATGATTGTTGCAGCTGAGTATTAAGCTATTTGTAGCTACCACTAGCTTCAGGCATCGTGCACGTCAATGATATACTAGGCGACCACCTTCTCCGAATCGGGCCTGGTCTCAGGTAGACCAATAGCTGTTAGTTATGAGTGGTGGGGCTCCATTCAGGACTATCGTTGTCACTGGAACCATAGTTAGATTCAGATCATGCACTGGTACGTTGTCGCTTTGTTCTTACTTCTGTTGGACGATGACTGTCTGTTGGGAAACTGGTTGTACCGTCAATAAAAAAAAGTAGCAAGTCAACGTAGAAAGTCGACTCAACAGTTCCCGCTCCGAGGATCCTAATGTCACAGACGGCCTTCTGAAGCATACAACTCGGTGGTTGTAGGTTGAGCACACATCGGATCTCGAAAATTTTTGGAAGTTGTTAGATGCCAGACGAAACATTCCTCCTGGCAGTTCATATCACTAGTTTAGAAGATATATTTGTAGAATGCTGAAATGTAGCCTAAAAGCCGATCGTGAGCCTTGGTTAGTGGAGAAACCTAGGGGGATGGAGACTGCTTTTCCTTCAAGGAACCCCGGCAAACTACGAGCTTATCCGTGCTACTGGTCCCAAGCGTCTGTCTGTCAGTGAAGCTATCAGCGAGACAGATGGCACACTCATTTATAAGTCAAAAAAGCTGGAGAAGTGGGAGGAACACTGAGAGTTAATTTATTTGACCTCCCGCTTCCACTGTGTAGCCACCGTAAACTTGTAAGGTAGCACCCTGTTCGGTAGATTTGGAACCACCCACTGAAACTTAGGTTCACCATTGCATTCCGGTCCTCAAACATAATAAGGCTGCTGGTCAAGATTACCTCGTGCGGGCACTTTTCAAAGAAGCGGGAGAGGCGTTAGTAGAGGCTTTGACTCATTTGTTTCAACTTGTGTGGACGAAGAAAACCACCCCACCCCCTCCCGAGTTGGGGTCACTCGATAATAGTTCCTGTATTCAAGAAAGGTATCAGGGCTGTTGCGAAAACCATAAAGGAATTGGTTTCACCCCAGTCATTACTAGTGTTCTGGCATCCAATATACTTCGTTGTCGCTTTGTTCTTACTTATGTTGGGCAATAAACAACCTAGCTGCAGGTGCCTTACTCTAACTTGCAGCTCGGTTTGTTGTTTGCAAGGTGTAGGCACCTTGATGCTGAATGTTTGAATATGGGCGTAGTCATTTTCAGTTGTTTGGTCCCTTCCCGTTCCATTTTCCACCTTCTATCTTCCTCTATGGGGTTTGCTTTTTCTTCATGGTTGTGTGGCAGTTAAGCATTAGTGTGAACCACTGATGTATTGCTGTCTATGATGATGATGACGATGATGATGATGCCTTTGTCCTAGGACCCTCAACGGGCCAATCGGGAACGAGCGCGAAACTCGGATTTTCCGGAATAATGGTGGGCGTTCGAGTTCTCAAGATAGAAGTATCCATTTCCCTTGGAAAATATAGCGAATTGTTGGAAAAAGTGCTATTCCCAACAAGTACTCCTGATGACACTCTATTTGCGTTCCGCTCAATGATGGAAGAACACCAGGTCGTCTCGATGTTGTGGCCTCCTTGAATGTGTGCTGGGCTGGGCTGGCTTTTCGGGCTCTCGCTATACGCTCAGTTATTGCTTCAAGTTTTCCGTTTATCGAGGTACCCACGTCGCTTGTTCAAATCCAGCCGAAGGACAGATTTCTCGCAATTAGGTTTCTAACTTATTAAATCCGCTGAAGTACGTATCAGTACTACCGCGGTTCCTCACTTCCTCAACCCGCTCAGCGTATGTAACTACGGTGTTCCACTGTAGGCTTAGATGCCCTCCCCCCTTCTGCTCTAGGCAACTGCTTACAGTTGGCAAGGTTGAGTGGTAGATCACACCGTCATCAATAGGTTTCATGCAGGTCCTACTAGATGGAGTCCTCTGTTAGGCACCCGACCACCGTCACAAGATCCACCAATATGTAGCATGAACAACCCAGCTATCGAGCTGCGTCACTAATGCAGGGCTCGATTAGTAAGATATCCAAGACTGATTCCTGAGGTACTACGCCACCAGGTTAGGATTGGCCTTCACTGCTTTGGCAAAAGGTTTTGCCCCGCAAATACTCCTCGATCCATTTTACGGCCTTTGTAGACATCTTGGATGCCTCTGCTAAACTGTTCTACTACCTTGACCTGGTGGTCAGGTTTATGCACTGCTTCGATCCGAGGGGCTATGCTAACTAAACATCGGTCTCCTCGGATGCCAATTTTTCAGACAGGCCAAACGAGAGCAGTCAGACGAGAAGCAGATACACTAGGGTTATATTTCACACCACTGACCGCGTAGGTGTGCCTAGTAGCGAAGCACTTTCCTATAAACATACGGCAGGACTTCTATAGTTGCAGCTCTGCTCTGTCGAACCAGATTGAAGGGGGTGGGGGTAAAAAAGGCACCTTTAAACAGAGAGGACTGCGATCGCTCAACGGTTTGCTGACTGCTGACGTATTATGCGATACGGTTGAAAACATCCGATATAATCCCAAAACCTGATGTGACTCCATCCAATGCGCAAAGCAGCGCTCAGAATCAGAAGTTATTGACTTATTTACTGCGCCTTCCGGCTAGGCAAGCTTTCCACTGCCACATGAGCCAGGCTGTTGAGTCATTTGCTCGGAGTAAGGTACCCTAGGAAAACGCTGCATCGTGTTGTCTCGTGAGTCTTAAGTCAAACCGGTTCTTTGACGTAAACGACTGAAAATTGTTAGTAGTTATCACCCTCTTGATGGTAACATTATTCATCTACTACGACCTTCAATTTTACACCCCCTCCCAAGTTTTCTGGTCTATGTGCCCTCTAGTGACAGTTGTTTCCCCAAGTCCAGATAACTGGCAAACATTGGCGCCTTCTGTCCCCACTCTCCGACAAGTCGGTCAGCAGGCTGCTCTGGCAAGTCCCATATTAATTTTGAAGCTTAACTTGTGTTGCGCATCGGAGATTGTTATTAACTTGAACACCTCTAAATAACTCAATCCAAGCGCCTATCTCTTAGGGTCTGTGGTGACGCCGAAGCTGTATCCCGTGGTCAAGCTGTATTGAGAACCGCACTTAGTTAGAGGTCAATAATTTTTGCTCGATTGGATCTCAATGATCAATCTTCTGTGCGCTATCAGACTCATCGGTTGAAGTCAGAAAGGCGATGTTTTCGTTATATCAACCAACGTACGCAAAGGAACTCTAGTACAACAAGTCGTGACAACATGGTTGTATGACATTTAGGTTAATGCGGCCGCGAGTTCACCAGCCGTTTCAGTTTATCGAGTCATCATCATCATCATCATCATCATCATCATCATCATCATCATCATCATCAT
>QNGE01002920.1:17297-67930 GCA_008508345.1 Paragonimus westermani
AGTGCGACATACAATCCTATGAGTGTAACTGCTTTTCGTCTGACTGCTCCCCTTTGGCCTGTCTGACAAGGTTGCACCTGGAAGGATCGGAGTCCTAGTCAGCATAGCCCACCGGATCAAAACAGTACACAAGCCCGACCACCACGTCAAGGTAGCAGTATAGGTCGCGTATCGAGTCATCAACGTATTCACAGTACGCCGATGACGATGAGTACGTTAAGCTCAAGTAAGTTACGTGAGTGAGAATATCCTCGTTCGTATCGACCAACGACCGGCGTCTCTCTGCTAATCATCCGCTCTCCTTTCCAGAAACCTGGGCTATGGTGGCTTTCTGCCTTTTCCTTTCTTCAGCTTTGCTGATGCATTGTTCGTTTTTTGATCCAACTCCACTTTTCTGTTACTTCACCTTATCCTGTTTGAAGTACAACAGTATGTACTCCTACAGTATGTACACTTACTTCCTGCCTTGCGTTTTCACTACTCTTCTTCCTAGCTTAGGTTTCACCACTGTATTCTTTGTTTTTTTTGGGACTTGAGGGTTTCACTTTCTTACTAGCCTGCCACCTAGCCAACCAGCCCAGCCCTAGACAACTAGACATAAAGGCCTCCACTCCCACGCCTCGTGGTCTTATTCCAGAGGCGGTGCAGTGCAAACCACTTGTGGGTGAGTGTCATGTGCAAACGTCGTTTGGTTAATCTGAAACGGATGCCGACAACCATGATCTGTGTAATGAGCTCTTCAAATCAGCCTGTACACAGCTTGCCAAACGGTAAGTTTGCTCTGGGTGCGTTGCATTTGGTGACTGCCTCTGGTTGTCCCTCCCGTATATTAACCATGTTTCATCGCTGAGTTGAATTACTGCTCGTGTGATGTTATTGTTCGCTTAGCCTTTTCTTTTAACAGGTTGGTACTGATGCTGTGAGTTGTCTGCCACCGTTTGTGTCTTGATTTTGTACCTTTCGATCTTAGTAAACACCCCACTGGACGTGCTAGACTATCCGCCGCCGTGTGCCTTGCGATGTCAAGTCGACTCTGCTCTATCGTACGGTTGGTGACCTGTGTCATTTTTGCCCTATGTTCATGATGAGATGTACATTGTAACGGAAATTCCCGACCTATAGTTCGTTATCCTTTGAGGCCAACGGAGTGCGTTAATTGATTAAGTTTAAAGGTCTACTTTGTTCATATCTTATTTGGCAAGTGGTCCGATGAAATCACTTTTGCTGTACGGCTGAACGCCAACGGTACTACGGATGCAATGGACGCAAGTGTGTGTACCCCTCCTTTACATTTTTTGTTTAAAAACTCCCAATCTTATGCAGTTCCGTTTTCTAATTTACGACTACAGACCGATGGAAATTTAACCTGATCAATCTTCTGGTTGAACTTTTCACGGAGTTGGTAGCCGAGTTCACCGTTCTTCACTACACTGGGCTCCGACCGTCTTCGTGTTCACCTGAAGTCGTATAGCTATGTGTGATGTGATTCTTAACGATGGACTTAATTCCGCCATATCTTCTGTGTATACTGTCGAGGGCTCTCCGAAACCTCTGACTTCCTCTACTAACGACTCGTTTACGCAGTTAACTTCCCAGTTCAGTGACTCGGACGATTGCAGTGGATTTGTTGCGTCAACCACGGAAGAACCACTGATAGAAGATGTCGGTTTTTCTAATGGAACGTTGTTTAAAAAAATTGACACATGCGGTTCACAGGAGGATTTGCATGGGACTTCGTTACCGGTTGTGCACAGCGATGGGCGCTTGAGAAAATGTTCACTTTCCGCAGTACCGTTGTCACCGCACTCAACCGAAGGTGACTCGAAGGTTAGATTCACTTCACAACTTACATAATGCACTTGAACATTGTTATTTAAACATAGTGTGTTATTCACACATCCTACCTCGGTTCATGTAAAATTTGGCTTCCCGAATTTTCCTGATGAAGGCGATGTCGCTTTTGACACTTGGTTTTATTCAAAGCTCTAACTCAAAGTGGCTTTCTCTTGAACGCTAGTAGGTGCGTGCGAATAAGTTGCACTGAATATGATGTGGTTCAGCGCTCCACGTGACAGTTTACCGAAAGCTCCCTCAGTATTGTGGCATGCTGAGCATTGTTCACCACATTTTGATGATTGTGTGATCGTCACAATAGGCGGCAAGCTAAGGTTAGTCGATGATACTTCCTTCTACGAGTCTGTAGTAGTGCACTAGCACTTCAATTTTTGCCGTTCTCCGGAGCGACGTTTTATTACTATAATGGACCCATCCGCCGAAGGAAATAGTTCCTCTCCCGGAGGTTGTTTCTTTTATGCGGAGTACTCTCCACTTCAGCAGACGGGCATAGTCGGTTTGTTGTCTGGAATACACCTGTCCATGCTCGCTCCTGTTTTCATTACCGCCTTTTTATTTGCTTAACTGTCAAATATTTCATTTTTCTTCGTGTACCACAGTCCTCAGGAAGTTCAAATCAATCGGATCAACAACATTTGTCCGTAGATTCAAAACTGTCATCCTCTAAGCATAATTCTACTTCCACCCTCAATTGGACCTCATTTCCTGATTATGTGGCGAGGAAATTTTTGCAAGACTATTGGCATTCTGCACCTCCTTTATCTTCGCTACCAGCTCAAACGAATACGACGGATGGACTGGCATCTCCACCATTTTCACCAGTGAGATCAGCCCCCTCGGTGTCACGATTTTCCAGTAGACGTCTCAGTGAATGGTACTACGTAAGTGGACTTCATCGTTGTTAGTGTCCAGTTGATCCTGTCGTGGTTGCTACTACATTTTTTGAAGTAACTGGGTGTCGTTTTTGTGTTTACCACTTAATTGTTAAGCTAATCTCAGATATGGTGCTGCTGCCATTGTTGCGTGGCATCATTAAAGGCTATCCAACGCCAGCCAGTTGCACATCATTCTTCGTCCATTTGAAGTTTACCTCTAGTCTGTTATAAAATCCGGGGGTTGCTTTTTTTGTCGTTTAGAGTGGTTCTTTGGCACATGGATGCTAATTTTTGTTTAGGAATTGTAAACAGTACGTAAACGGCGTTACATCAAGTCGTGTTTGATACCTCACAGTTCAATTTGTCATATGAACTGAGCATTAAATACTTCACATTTGAGGGCGTTGAGGTTGTTTGGGGGCCTTACCTCTCAGCTGGATGCCTAGAGAAGGTTTTAAGCTATTGAACTGTATGGGTTTGCTGTCGGGAGGTACGCTACGTTACGTAGACGCAATCTAATCTGATGGTCCACACGGAATTATTCTAGGTGGCGGGTTCCAATCTTTAACCATGTGACTGAATGTCACTGTGGTAACCGTCGTTCCATCACTAGCTCGATTTCTGTTTAACTTAAGGCAGTAAAACATCTCCCGTTCTTTTTGGACACAGATAGAGTGGTTTGCTTTTTGGTATACCCTGGATGTTCATGTTGCATATTCGTAAGAAAGTTTCGAGCTCACCAAAAGTGATGTCATCATTACCGGTCCAAATTTGGTTTAGTCTTCACGAGACAGTCCTTTTTAAGTCGCTTGGTCAGAACTAAGGCGGAGCTGAGAGGCGTTAGAACGCCTTTATTAACTTGCGGGTTTATTGTCTTCTTTATGAAAGGCAAGCTAAACTAGATTTTCGATCCTCAATATGTTCATCAAATCATTGCTTATTATCACTTTCACCTCCTTACTCACGGTACACTGGGTCCTTTTAGGTTGTTATGTCATTATGATTGAGCATTGGATGCAAAACTGGGCACTGTGAATTTTGGAAGGATTGCTACTGGAAGTCTGTACATTTTTGTGCCTCAGTGATCGCCGACTGTCTGTTCAAGCGTATGAATTTCATGCTAGCCGCCAGTCAGCATTCATTTTTATGCATTTATTCAGTTCACCCATTGTATGCGCTCAGCGAACCGGTTTGTTCGTGACCTGTGTGAACTCCATTGGTTTATACCCCGTCTGGGAGTGATCCAATTTTTTGGGTCAGCTGGTTCAATGCATTTCTTTTGGGTGCGTTCATATTTTATACATTTGGTCCACCGAACAGCGCTGTTCAGGAGGTTGGTTTGCTTGCGTTTTACCGGTGTGCGGATGGCTAAATATCACACAAGCTGAATTTTATCAGAAGAGTCTTCTATATGTGATTTTCAGCGTCTGACTTCTTAGTCACCTCTGTACCAAAGGCCTGTAATTGATCTCTTTTCTATACTGAACCCCCGTCACTCAAGTTTACTGCTTTGAATAAAACCACGCGGATCGTTATTATCCATCAAATATGCTGACCAGTCAAGTCAAGTGTGCGGCCAGTTGACAAGCTGTGTTGTTGGTGGCTCAGTGAAATCTGGATAGTTGATGATATGGGATGGAGTAGGCCACAGGGAGACGGATGATCGTGCAGATTCCGTCTCATGTGTAACTGGGTTGTTTGTATGTGAAGTTTGTTTGTCCTGATGTTGATTGTTTCGGTTTAACCATAGGGTTCCCAAATCGGTCTCCATCCATCTTTCTGTTTCGTCTCTAGAAGAGACTTGTTCCTTCTATTTCAACCTATAGCCTTATTATATCCACTTATTAACATTAACTACTTATGTAGAGGATCTAAGCAGTGTATGGAAACTCAGGTGTGAACAGGAAGTCGAAATCTGATGAAAAGAAAAACAAATAACTCACAATAGTTCGTTGAGGCACCTTGATTTAGGGTTCCACTACACCAAATGAGGATTCTCACTGATACTACTTGTCGTTTGTCCCTCAGATAATCTCGATGTCACGACCGAGATAATATCAACGACAGGTAAATAAATAAATTTGCCGAACTAAACGGTTGATTCCGCTGAACTCTACCTCTTCCAAAGATTTGTACGCCACCGACCCTGAACTTGAACAGAAAGCAGAACTCGCGAACTCGGAAGTGTAATTTTTTGAAAATTCTTGACTACTCTGTGTATCGATTAACCTCGTTCAAACATCATGTGTACATGTGAGGTTGAAGAAGATGAAAAGGCATGAATAACAATTTAAAAAAATGGAATAGAAAATAGTGTACAAAACGCAACACTTGTTTATTGCCGCTGATAAGGCATGTAGTTTGCACACCACTTATACATTTCTAATGTCATAATCGACTCTCGAGAAGAGATCCAGCTTTGGTTTGGCAGCTTTCAAGAAGGCCTTGTAAAACTGGGATTGGGAACGTGTACACCTGTCTGCAATCTTCATTCATGGATTTCCTTACTCGCCCGTGTTACCGTTTTCATATTTTTATTGTAATTTGCGTGATTACCAAGCACAGAAACCAAGTCTTTTCTGCTACTTCACGTGACTTATTTTCCAGTGGTTTCGAATGAAAATACATTGTCGAATGTGTTTTCGGTTATCCGTCTTCGGGTTGCTGTTGGTGGACCATTGGTAGTAGGCGCATCGCCTGATGTGGTATTGTGTCGCACAGCCTTATTCCGGTAGCATCCACTGTGCAGTGCTGTCAGTCGTACTTCATTTGACGAGTTGCCATGTACATGACAGACCGTCCGAAACTCTTGGTCATCGCTATAAACAGCACCACATCAGTGGCTCACAGGAACGCTGAATTACCATACAACTATGGGGGAAAAGGAATTTCCTAATTATGAAGCCGAAGAGAGGGGTAAGGTGGGACTTGAATACTTAAATAATCTCTCCATCACTGAGCGTCAAGGCGCTTAAATGATGCAAACAGACAGCCGAACTCTAAGTGAACGTAAGACGCCCCTACGGCTTTCGGTGACCAGCTTCCTTACGTGCACTCAGTTCGCGGGTAATTCAGCCAAACAACGGGATTAAGAGAAAGCGGCTGCGTGCAATTGCATGATCGGAATCCAAGTATAAATATATATATCCAAGTATATATACTCCTAAATGAAGCCACATTGCGTGTGGTTCAGCTGAAACCACATCAGATATGGAAGTAGTAGACCTCGGGTGAATCGCTGACGCGCAGTGTCTAGACTAGTGCCGGTAAAAAATCGTCTATACCGAAACACTCGTAACAGCCATCCACCATCGTCAAGCAGTGTGGTAAAATCCCAAACCTGTCCCCGGCGAAAATGACTATTAAAACTATATGGCATCAGGCCGAGTAAAAGGTTTTTTGACGGTGCTATCCTTGTCGATTTGGTGTCTGGTGCTGGGGTTGATGTGACCTACGAGGAGGACAGTACAGGGTATGCTGCTAGCGAAACTGTTAGTGCGGCTGCTACTGTTGTGTTTAGGACCGTACTTTCTCCAATCTGACTGGTAGGGATGGCCGTGGGATCACCTGATATGCACAGCCAGCATCTAATAAGTAGTACGGGTGCTGTCTGTTGGATACCTCAAGCACTGTTCTTGTTTCTGTTATCTGAAACGCAGCGAACACCGTTTTTCAATGAGTCGGACGCCTGAACAGTGACGATCTGTTGACTCAGTTCTTTCAGAGTATAAACTCCGAAGTCGCCTATATTACTTCACATTCTGGGCTTAAGCAAGAGACTAGGGAAACTGAGCTAAACAGTATGGGACGAAGATTGCCGAAACGGTATTACTGTGATAGCCAGCCGACGACCATCTGCTTGAAAACGCGGTACCGCTGACGCTGTCGCCATCAGGCTGCTGGACCTAGTAGTACGTCCTCAACAGTGGTTTGTCCACGTATCACGCTTGACCGGGCTGTAAACCGTCCATTCTGATGACTAAACTGCGCGGTCCAATCAAGTCATTATGCACTAAGTAAGCAGTAACCTGGTTCCCGTCTGTTACGTGCGATTTATGTGTCTGTATAATTTTCTGTTATATAAGGCGATCGGCCCAAAACTGCGTTCTGTATCTGCATTCTGGTTGTATTAACATGCACATTTGATGCGTTGTGGTTATAGATGTGCTTATTTATTTTCTCGGCTCCTACTGCTTGGACATATCCTTTGGGACGGTTTTTGAGACACTCTTCGTTTGACTCTTTTCTTTGAAACTCAACCTCTTGTTTCCGATGTGCGAGTGTCCTCGATTTGCCTGGGTTTACCGGCCCTTAAAACGTCTGTTGCATCCAGTTGGATTGGATTTCTAGTTCTTCCGCTTAGTCTTCTTTAATATTTGTTGACCTTCGTAGTACTGTTTCCTTCTAGGATATCCCACGTCACTGTTGAGGTGAGCGGCGGCCCGAGCCACAGTACCTTTGGTCAGGCTCATGTCTGTTATGATGATGTTTGCAGAGCATTATTAGCAGTTTCGTCAGCCATCTTGACTTTGTGATCCATGTTTTCATGACGTCACTTTTGTGTTGTTTAAAGCTGGCTATCAAACAGGCTTGCAGTGTGTTTATGTGAACCTTTCCATAGCGCACTGTGTGTTTAGGTTGAAGGACGACCATGCTTATTTCCGGTTGACTTCTGCTCCGGATGCGGTAGTGCACTTTTGACGAATTGCTCCCGATTTTGTTCGCTTAACAACTACACTAAAGCGAAATGTTATGTATAGTGAATAAACGAAGATAGACAGCTCGCCAAACTATCGTTTACTTTTAGTGCGTGCACTGTGTAAGCTTTCTATGTGTACGGGTTTATTTGGGGTTGTCACATTCTGATCGACTACCTCAGGCTGATTCAGTCACTTCTCTGTAAACTTGACGTTTCGGTACTGAATTTTTGGCCCTAGTGGTTCAGTTATTTATTTGCCTTGCGTTTTTTTGAAAACTCCGTTCTCACGTTTGGTCATTTGAACTTAATCGCCTGTAGATACAGCGGTTTGGACAGTGTCTAACCTTTTACTTTGCACATAGCGTAAAGTTATACTTTGAATGTGAGTTGGGTCTAAAACCTGATGTTTATCGACGGACGGTGCTCTCTGTCGACCTTTCACTTCTGTTATTTGGAAATATATAAAGTGACTTGGCGATACTGTGTAAGCAACACGGATGTGATACATCTCCGCAAGGCATCTCTGGTGAACGTACCACCAACCGGAGAGCGGTATCGTCTGAGGTATTACAAGTGTAGCGAGAAGGCGTACAATAAAGCACAATCTTTATTGTCCAAATCGCCAGTCACATGCAACGCGCGCTCTCTCGTTTATGCGTCATAATCGCCCCCCCCCCGGTTTCCGTTCTCACGTCCTGTGCACTTCTTACCGGTTTACGTATGTGATCGGCGCCTTCTATCGGGGGGTTTTCCGCTTGCCATTCCTCGTCTGTTTGTCCGATTTCGTTGCGCGATGGCTCGTCGGTCTGCTCGTGCTGTCCCCCATCCACCCAATGTTGGCCTGACCGTATTCCAACATCGTGTCGAGATGTTCCTCTATATGTTGGAAAAACCACGCCTCCGATCTGGCCGTCTGTCGTATTTCGCCTGCCCTGCCTCGCCCGTTGGTCCGATCCAGTCAAGCGATGACTCATCCGGCCGCGCACGTTGTTCTTGATCCGATCGCAGCAGGCTTTGAACGTACCTCCCCCCGCGTGGAGGTATTCGGCCGAGCGTTCGAAAACTCGCACCTCGGACCTGACAGTCCACCACACAAGTGCTCATTGGACCAAACTTTGTTTTATTGCGCTGATGAAATATGAACTTTTAGTGTGGTATTGCAAGTCACTTCCCACCCAGAGAGTTTTACCTGATAACGCAACTGAACTGTTCGTGCAGTGTTAGTCACTACAGTGTTTCTATAGTCCTACGATTCACACGCTACTTTGCGATGGAAGCGAGATCCTAGAGAAGCAATACAAATTTTAAGAAAACTTATGTTGTGTTGTAACTGCGCTTATTTGCTTCACATAACCAACGGTCTCACTAATACGAGTGAGTCGATGGAATTCTCATCCACTCACCCAAACGTGCATCTCATGAGTGAATTGTTGAAAACCATTCATATTTGATCGAGTTTTATCAGTATGTAAAAGCTGTGCGTTTCACTATGCTCGCAAATGCACGCATACTTGTCAGGATTACTGTATCAAGCTTGTTGACGGAGATATTGGTGCGAGTATTAATGAAGACCTCCCAAAGTGGTTGTTAAAATGCCAGCAGTCATCATTGCCTGTGTGACTGCCCATATTGTTGACCCCGTGCTGTTTTGCTGTAATCAGCCGCGTTTGGGGAATTGACAGAAATCTGTGCCATATTTATCGAAACAGCAAGCAGCTAGGTAGAGGTTACTGTAACAGTGAATGTGTAACACATGATCGTGGATACTTCATTGGAATCTGTCTCCGTGTGCATGCTATATTTGGGGGAAATCCATGAGGTGTTTCGGTCATCTCATTGCCTACCTCTTTGGGTTTCTATTTTTGAATGTATGAGCATCCATCTTGTATGGTCTGTGGGTTTATGGTGGCATGTTTGGTTTAGTATATAAGTTAAAGGTCAATTTGGTGGAGTCGCGTCATGGTCGTTCACATCTAGAATGCATGTTGAATTTTCCGTGAAAGCGTTAGTAAGTATCTTTTTGTGTTCGAGTTTACCCAAGTAATTTCAAATGCGACTTTGGTATGAAGGATGGTTTGGAACTAAGTGATAACTTTGATGTGCTCTTGCGTTTTGTCTCTTTCTGGTACCTTTTAAAAATGCTTGACAGTTTTGATTTCTGCACACACCTATTTTGGTCCACTCTTTCCATTTTGATGGGTGGCCGTTACATGTTTTTTCGTAACACTGTTGCGGAGTACTTCGAAACGTAATCTAAGTAATCTTCTCTATAAAAGGAAATTGGGCAGTATGTCAGTTTACTGTTAAGTTAGGCGACTGTAAACGATGTATCATTCTACTTGCTGACGGTTTCAATCTGTATACACTGATGGAATATGTTGATGAGAGAAACTGTGCCACTAGACCGTCCGTATGGTTGGTACTGAACTGCTCAATGTGCGATATTTGCTCATGCCGCTGTGCGCCTCAGTTTCGAATCTGTGCTGTTTCTTGGGGCCTGTTGAAGGGGTGTTTTGACTACACGGCGTTGGTGGGCGACTAACATAAGGCTAACAGAATGAAATTGTTGTCCATCATCATCGTAGACGGCAATACATCAATCTGAATCACTGATACTTAACTGTCACCCAACCGTGAAGAGGAAAAAAGAAAACCCTATGTAGAAAGAGAGAAGAAAAAAGACGCAGACGGGAAGGGGCCTAACTGCTTAAAGAACCAGCAACGTCCACATTCAACATCAAGGTGTTTACACCTTGCAAATAAACAGCCGGGCTATAAGTGAATGTAAGGTGTCATAAGCAAAACAGCTTCCTTACAGGCTTCACTATCCGGCGTCATTAAATGCCCTCACTTCACAGACAACTCGGTCAAATAACAACATTCACGTCGCTGAGCTTGATTAGGCGTCATCTCATCTAACTTCTCCAGCCACCGACTCTTTGATCTCCATTGACCAATCCCTCCGTGAAGGATTTCATCTCTCTACCCTGGGTCATCATTTGTCTACCTCGCACCATGCGCCAGTCGGCCGCAGCATCGGCCAAGAGTGCTCTGTGTGGCAAACGACTAGCTGGCACCTTAGTACATGGCTTGGTCGTCGAAGTTCGTGTAAACGTTCGGACTGAACAAGAGAACGGGCGTGGTGATCACTACCAAATACACACTTCTTAACCACCTCAGTTTGTTGATACGACCTGATGCGAGTAATTGAACGCAGATACCGGTGCTCGAATACCTGGAGACGGTTCACGTCTTGTACCCTACCGTAATGTAGTACAGCCCTCACTGTCGCTTTATTTGCGCGATCCTTGAGCTTCAGAGAGGTACCTGTCCGTCGCTAGATGTTTGCTAGATTGAGGAATAACACCTTTGCTTTAGAGATACGCGCTTCTGTTTCATTCTCTACACCTCCGCCGCCACCACCGATGCAGCTTCCCAGGTACACAAACCATTCAGCAGCCCTCAAAACTTCATTGTCTAAAAATAAATCTAGGTAATCACGGCTATCTTACAAAGCCACTTTGGACTTTGATGCTGCAAAGCGCATTCCGAAGTACTAAGCAGAGTTCGGAATAACAACTAGCATTGTTTGTGTTACTTGAAAGTTGTCAAACAGTAGAAGTTTGCTTCCAGCACAATCAAGATCAGCCAATTTTCCACTGGACAGAATGACCACGCCGACCTCTTGTGAGTGCCGGAGACAATCTTCCACTATTTCTTCTGGCAACATTAAACACAAACGGTGGAACTAGACAACCTTGATGTACGCAACTTTTCATGCTGAAACTGTTGGGTAGTTCGCCGTAACCCTAATCTGAGCTGGGTGTATAGGAATCAAGCGCCGACAGTATGTTCACATACATGTTAGGTACACCCCTGCGTTTAGGCGACTCTAAAAGTGCAGATCGATCCACTGAATCGAACGCACTTTCATGGTCGAGAAATATGGCAATTGTTGGGCGGTGGTACATATGACGCTGCTTCAGAATTTGACGAGGAGTAAGTGTGATCTATACACCCTCGCCCAGGGTGAAATCCTACCTGCTCCTCTCTAACTTTTGCATCCCGAGTTGCAGTAATTCAACGAAGTATATTGAATGCCAGAACACTAGTAATGACTGGGGTGAAACCAATTCCTTTATGGTTTTTGCTATAACTCTTAATGCCTTTCCGGAATATGGGAACTATTATCGTATGGCCTGAACAAGGTAAGGTGGTCGTCGTCGTCCACACAAGTTAAAACAAATGAGTCAAAGCCTCTACTAACGCCTCTCCCGCTTCTTTGAAAAGTGCCGGCACGAGGTAATCTGGACCAGCAGCCTTATTACGTTTGAGGACCGGAATGCAATGGTGAACCTAAGTTTCAGTGGGTGGTTCCAAATCTACCGAACAGGGTGCTACCTTACAAGTTTACGGTGGCTACACAGTGGAAGCGGGAGGTCAAATAAATTAACTCTCAGTGTTCCTCCCACTTCTCCAGCTTTTTTGACTTATAAATGAGTGTGCCATCTGTCTCGCTGATAGCTTCACTGACAGACAGACGCTTGGGACCAGTAGCACGGATAAGCTCGTAGTTTGCCGGGGTTCCTTGAAGGAAAAGCAGTCTCCATCCCCCTAGGTTTCTCCACTAACCAAGGCTCACGATCGGCTTTTAGGCTACATTTCAGCATTCTACGAATATATCTTCTAAACTAGTGATATGAACTGCCAGGAGGAATGTTTCGTCTGGCATCTAACAACTTCCAAAAATTTTCGAGATCCGATGTGTGCTCAACCTACAACCACCGAGTTGTATGCTTCAGAAGGCCGTCTGTGACATTAGGATCCTCGGAGCGGGAACTGTTGAGTCGACTTTCTACGTTGACTTGCTACTTTTTTTTATTGACGGTACAACCAGTTTCCCAACAGACAGTCATCGTCCAACAGAAGTAAGAACAAAGCGACAACGTACCAGTGCATGATCTGAATCTAACTATGGTTCCAGTGACAACGATAGTCCTGAATGGAGCCCCACCACTCATAACTAACAGCTATTGGTCTACCTGAGACCAGGCCTGATTCGGAGAAGGTGGTCGCCTAGTATATCATTGAAGTGCACGATGCCTGAAGCTAGTGGAATCAACCGACGTGTATAACCTGTATCAGATAGCGTGATTGCTGTTAATTCCATAAGTTGACTACTGTCCTGGATTCTAATCTTTGGGATGCAGCAGACATTGAAATTCAACGAGTCTAGCGTTCTATGGAGAGCAGTCTGTTGACCTATCTGTTTTAGCGTGCTAACGTTCGTGATATCTATATTAATTCGTGTTCTGTGTGTTCGCAAGGGAGCAGGGAAGCCTGAAGCCGAATGGCAAGAAATGGAGCTTGCTGGCTGAGTGGTTCCACGATTCGCTACATCTGTTGTGGGACCAGTGAAGTAATGGTCAGTGATGGAGGCTGAGAGGAGCCTGTGAACTCAATTTGGTAATACGCTGGGTAGGGGTCTGCAGTACCGTGTTCTCACCTATCCACCTTGCTGTATTCAGCGGATACGGCGACCTGGTTCACACTGAGAGACGGCTGATGCATTATGGAATTGTTGGTTGGCTGTGTGTGCTGAGATGCTGCCAGGATGTCCAGACGTAAACAATGGAACGAGTATGGTTCTCAACTAAACATTTTTGTTCAAAAGCCTGTACCGCAAGACAACGTGTGGGTGGTAATCTACCAGAACTAGTACATTTTTGTTATAACGCGGAACGACCGAACGAATGCAATGGAGCTGAAACGATCCCTGTGAAAGTGTCATATCACGGGAAGAGTGAGCGAACACAATGGAGTTGGAACGATCTCTACGATGTAATAATGCTGTACGCGCTGTTGTAAACCCGAATAGCCGATCCCCAAGCAGACCATTAAGGAAAAACACTGGTCTCCAGAAAGAGAGCTTTTACTGTCTCAGTCCGAAGACAAATTACAAGCGTATCTCTTGCGTATTTATAGCTCGTCAAGTGACCACGTGAATAATGTCCAATGAAGCGCATGAAAAGCATCCTAGGTCATGAGTCAGCGAGTTAGCGTCCAGTATGTAAATCGGTGCAATAGTGGCGCGAAAAAGAGGAATTCGAATTTACAAAAGTAATAAATGTTCATTACGGGTTAATTGGACGGTTTTTTTTGGGGGAGGGGGGTATTCAACATCCCTAATAATTTTGCAGAAAAAAGATGCCAATCTTCGTTCAACCCGCGATCTGGAGGACCACGAGTGATTTGTCAGACCTCTACCTATTGGTCTGCCTAGATTGGGTAGTTCTGTTGGCGTGGTCGCCGCCCCGTCCAGTTTAGCCCCATAGATCATCGAGATGCGCAGTCTGACACACTGTGTCAAGATCCAGTCTCGTTGTCCACTCCAAAGTATTGTATCACAGAGGTTCGTCCTCCCTTGCACGCCCATTTATATTATGGTCACTGACATAGATGTGCACCTGACCAACTGTCCGTGTTACTGCTTTGCTGGCGTTTCTGAGCTGGCGACATCCCGTTGTGATCACACAAAACACTTAGTTCATGAAGTTGTTTTGTGCAGGGAACAGCTAGGAGGTGTGTGAAAATACGCAACAACGAACGTGAACTTACTTTTGTTTGGCTGACCTGTCCTCACACCCATCGTCATTAGTTTAGCGTCAGCTTCACTGTTTAGACCTCTCGTTCAATCCACATACGTGTTTCCACTAGTCGCTTCCGATTTCCTTTTTTCCTGCCGTCGAATGCTGCTGTTAGTTTCAGCGCGCAAGTGGTTTTTCATCTACGCCGTACTACCCATTTACGACGCTGCATAATTTACAGTACCGCTCACCTTTCTCAAAACCGTGACTTCCGTCTGACTGACTCGGTGATTCCCTTCTGGTTTGTTTTTCGAGCATTTCGTTCTTGTTCACCGCTATGTGACCATTCTGTTTCGTCGTTTCATTCAATTGTGTATACCCGACTCTGGAAAATCCACGTTGGAATTTCCCATTTAAGCCAAGGAGTTCTTGAGCCCCAGCCGTTGGGATCTGTATTCCGTCGATCTCATTCCTCTGGGTTAAGCTTCCTTACCTTACCAAATTGCCACACGCTTTCATAATTCCTGGCTTTTAGAGCATGCTCCGTGTTTTGTTAGGTTAATCTTCGGTACGCCGGAGCTAACCGCTGTGTGCTTCATAGTGTTTTCCACCGTAGAAGTCTAATCTGGAACTCCAGTCGCTTCGATCTGACATGTAAAGTATTCTTCCATGAACAGGACATACTAGTTACGGCGAGCGTTCACTGGAAATTCGCCCTCACTAATCATTGACTGGAGTTCCCCGATTTCTTAGCCGTGCCGGTTTTATGGGTTACCGTGATCCACAGTTGTGGCCTTTCACTAAATGACTGTTGGCGGGCAAACGCCGTCCCGTCTGCTCTTTTCCGCCAGTATATTCCAGTATGTTTCAATAGCTTGTTCATTGTAGTACCTTCTGCATGTGCTCGTTTGTATACCATTTTGCTACCAAGTTTTCCGTTTGTCTTCAAGTCATCGCTACACAAGAAGGATCGTTGTCACCCTACCGCGCTGTTGAGGCCAACTCTGTCTCTTCGAGAGGCGATTGTTTTGAGCTTTTCCACATTTCTGTACGTTGGGGAGTCTTTACATCTTTTTTTGGCCGTCGATCATCATATGTTGTCTTGCCGTTGTAAACGCACCGGTGTTTGCACGTTCTGTGGCATTTTTTGGCTACAGCGTTGTTGGTTTGGTTGTCCGATGAAACGCGATCAGGGCCTCAGAGGTACCGACGATTGCATACGTCTTGGACCTACAGCGACCTAGTCCTGTTCCTTGGTTATGTAACCATTGAGACTATTGCGATTAAAATAAATTCAGCTGTCTACCATCGATACACGTGTCATACTCTCGTCTCGGGCTGCGTACGATTTCCAGGTTCCCAAGCTGGAGATTTGGGCCACAAAGGTTCAGTTTCCTTACTTGTGCCTTGCTGTTACCTGTAACACGGATTTTCGTTTAACAAGCATCACTACTATGGTATCGGTTCTTTGGTTCTAGATTTGAATCTTCCGGAGTTAATTCCAATCCATTCTCATTTTTTGTATGAATCGGAACGTTTCTCTTTGTTGCATGACATTTAAATATTCATGGAATCACTGATCTATTGCTGATGGCAGTGGTCGTGGGTAGTGCTATGCTCTGCGTACGTGGTAACTGAATCTGGTGACTAAAAGAAATCCGTGGTCCATGCTGGTTGAGCCCATGCACTTCGTATACCAGATCGATGACGTCGCAGCTCTCGATTGGCGACTGATTTCGTTCCAATACTAATTACTAGATCGTTTTCAAAAAGACATGTTTACCCTTTTCTGCAGCGAACTGGGAGATAAAAAGAAATGAAAACTGTCCCTACTACTCTACATTCTGGTAGGTTTATGCAATCTCTTGTTGCCCGGAAGAAAGGTCAAATCACAAACATCCATCTACACCCGTATGTGTACCCTCTACTCTAATAGGAATCACCAAACCGTGTAACACCAACATCGGTTGTTCGTTAGTCGAGTAGTTACCCCATGTCTGTTTCAAGTCGGTTTATTTCTCTATTTATCTAGAAGTTGAGAATTCGGCGTCATCATATGAATAAATTTAACAAACAGTCAGAAAATTACTCGTACTGGGCTGTGTTAAGACGCAGAGAATAAAATCCCCACAATGAGGATTGAACAGTTCGGTTGGGGATAGTCTTATCGCCCTAAACCCGAGCACAGTATGGCAGTGGACCACACACACCTTGAAGTTCGTCGGTAAAACGGGCTTAACAACCACGTACTAAATGAATTCGATACTCAATGGGTTAACTCTAAGAAGACATTCGTTTCCAAGTTTATTGCAGGCACCCAGATATGATAACGTGAACCAATGGTATTCCGCTTAATTTGTTCACTTTTACATGGGACCTATCTTTGTTTTTAACGTGATGGTCAGATTTAATCGCTGCGTTGGTCTGAAAGGTTGTACTAACTTGCATCTCCACCCGTTCAAGTGCAACCGTGTCCGAGAAACCAAACGGAGTGGACTAGACGAAAAATAGTCACATTCTTTAGGTTGTATTTCACACTGCTGATTACGTAGGACTGCTTTGGTAGTGAGACACGATATTATGAGCATACGGTGTTTTTGTAGTTGCAGCACTTCTCTCATACATGAGAGACGGTTTAAAAGAGGTGTTGAAAACTTGCTTCTTTTCGAACGGAAAATGAATGGACAATGTTTGTGCCATTGAGCAACCTCAGCTTTATTAAATCTCCATGGATTATTTCATAGACAGGAGGCAGTAGTAACATGAAAGAATTCCTTTGGTTCCCGAACTTCTGCTTTTTAATGGCTGATTCTACTCCGCTTGTATCTTCTTTGCTTTCACGAATGACACGTAAACTGTTTGATTCGTTACAGCAAACCCGATATTGCCTCTAAGTGTCATCCTGATTGGTCACTGTGCTTACTTGCCAGTTTGCCCGAGTCGTTGACGTTGATTAGCTTCGATCTTCCGCAAATCATTGGCTGACCCCGTATTGATGAGTTGGTCCAGTCTGAACCCTTCACAAGAGGTATCATGAGAAATAGCTCCAGCCACCAAAGGGATTTTCGTGATTGGCATCTTATTGTTCAGTATGGTCGATGAAACCTTGTCATTCGAAAACTGGTGTTGCCTCGAACACGTCCATTGTACTCTGCAGTCACCAATATCCGTTACCCAACTGTTCTTCACTAGGCTAGTCTCTCACTGCAAAATTACTCGGATTTTTGAGCCCCTGGCTTTTAGTAGGGTCTTCAAAGAAAACCATATCCGCTGTTACCTGGTTGGTTTGCATTTTGATTTAGTGACTCCTGATGTGATCCCCCCGTTCATTCCCCCAAGTGTCGCAAACTACGGAGGTGTCGCAATCTGTCGTTTCATTTTCTCCCTCCTTTGCCTCCAGTTTTTTCCCCTGCAGTACAAGGTAGTCGATAAATATGAGCACTATCACGAGCAAAATAGCAAGCTACCTTAACGAACGCTCTCTTGAGCCTGCAGCTGATCGTGTACCATGTTTTCCAAATGATTTCCAAAATGATGCTATAGCCAAGCGGCCGAGTGGCACGTTTCGTCCGGGCACAGTGCACTGATAGTAACGATTTATTTTCATAATTATGTACACCTCGGTGACGCTAACTATCGAGCTGCACACATAGGCGCAGAAGATGGCAATGTCACTTAGAGACCACCCATTGCAACCTAACCGCAAACGCAATCTACTCACATCACTCCGCCACCGGTAGGCTCACTTTTTTAAAACTTACCTTTCATTACAGAAATCCACCCCAATACTGACCATGCGTTTGTTCAGTAATCATCTGCTCGGTGGCATGATATAATCAGTTGACATTTGTACGACGAGTATATGAAACGGTTGTCAAACGACACTAACGGTTAAGCATCTCACGTCACAACAATTGTCTGTACTAGACGAATATTGGGCAGGAATGTCAACAGCTGTAAGAAACTGGTAAAAAGAAGTCTACTGTGATTGTAGAGTGCAAATTTGTATTTCCACTACTTCAAGTAGGGTTCAATGAGGTGTCCATGTTTCAAAACAGACCTCCCGTTAGGCTGTAAGTTGATTAGTATTGAGTATGCGGACGACGTTAATTTACCTCGTTCCTCTTCAAATTTCTGAACTGGTTAAGTGATGTGATCGGTCTGCGCGATGCGCATTTTCAAGTTGTTAACACGGTTGCTTTGAACTTGACCTTACTTTGCCAGTACAGGCAAGCTGCTGGAGGCTTCTGATTTGTTTTCGTGTCTGAGTAACATATTCTCATTTTGCGGTATTCCTGACGAGGTGTTTCTTTGGTTGGAGAAAGTGCACGGTACATGTAACCGTCCTCGTTTGTGGCGTTATGAATACACTCAGTTATCGGTTAATACGAAGTTATGTTCATTTCTGTTCTACGGATCAGCCACCTGGTCCATTTTTGTGGAAGAACCATACACACTGTAGGTACCCGATCGCCATTATCTTCTCTGCTCAGCCTATGTCGAATAGGATGGTTGTGTGCGCACGACGACAGTCTTTCGGCACATATTCGTGAGGATTGCAAGTTTGTGATCAATAACCGAGGTCGTAACAGTACACACTGCAATATTCGGATCATGTTTTTCGCTTGCCGATGGAGCGTCTTCTACAGCACACACAGTTGTTTACAGTCTTCGAAAGCCAGAAGAAAGATGATCAGGTGATGATATAGACACAAGTTAAGTAGGTTTTGGCTATCCAGCCGAGCAAAATCGGTTGGTGCTGCCTATCAGTGTAATAAGTTTGTGATCATCAACAACATTAGTTGGGGACGCTGCCATTTATGGCACTGTATCACAGTTACTGTCGCGTCTGTTTCTGGTAAAGTTGTTGACCCATTCTCAGAGGTTCCCACTGTTTTCGCACATTCTTTTGCGTACGCTTCTACTTATTCGTCTGCGAATTTGTGGACTACCTTCAGAATCAACGGTAGCTCGGCTTTACTATCCACGAGCACGACTTAAAGTCGAAGTGTGTGCGTCGTTGTACTCTGAGAGTTACGCGAATTAATGTGTTCCAACAAGCTGACAAGTCGTAACTCGAAGAGCCGTTTTGGAAAGTAGACTCGCCAATTATTAATGCTTTTTATTACGGGTCCCTTTTTGGTTTAGTGTTTTGTGCGACGGAGTCGCCTGTGTTAAGACGTTCTCACGCACAGATTTGTAGATAGTTGGGTGACCTGTTTTACTGTTACACGGTGCCATTTCGGACGTTCTTTCCCCCTGACGTTCAAGTAATCTCGAAGTCGCCAGCTTGGAAAGTAGTACATACAAAATATACACTTATCTCGTTATTATTTGATGGTCTTGATAAGCAGTGCCCGGTGCGACTTGTGAACTTCATCGGAGTGTAGAATATGTGATACAGACATCCCATATCACCTTTTCATTGCCTACCTCAAAGTTTGATCGCCCGAGTTTTCTCACACCACACACACCATGTTATCATCACACTGATTGCGATCTAATGAATGCGGGTAACGACAGTCAACTCAGTTGACGTCAGTGCCATCAACAGAGACCAAGTTTCTGGTCCATGTGACAGAATTTGCTTAACTTAAGCTTCCCTTCTGAAACAATGTGACGACTTTCTGAAGCCACCACCTATTCTGGCGTCAGAACTGTGCGCATTTGAGCAGTACGAATCAATATGATACATAGTTGGTCCGTATGTGACTTCTTTCGCGAGCGACTCATCTTCGTCACAGTTTCTAGTGTACGATCGTGTTGAAGAGCTATTTTCTTGTTTATCTGCGCTACTCGTTTTACAATGTTTGTCCTATACCCTTTTCATTCTCGGGTCATATAATTCGGAAGTTTCACTTGGTTCGTTAGCATTCCATCATACATATACCTGTGTGCACATTACCATCACGAACTGTCTGTAAATATGTGTTCGGTGTGTACTCTGTCCATGTTATTGTGCATAAGTGTGCATGTGTATTCATAAGCGTCTGTATGCGTTTTTGTTTGTATGGATATAAGTGTGCTCTTCAGTTGTTGGTGTTTCCATCGGATTAATTGTATATGTATTGTCTTGTACGTGCATATGTGTGTGGCTTGATATATCGGGTCGACGCTGATCGACAAATTCTACCGAACATCCATATATATATATATGGAACAAGGCATGTTCTGTTGATTGGTGTTTTTGTGCACTCATCGGTAAGTTCACTAAAGTTAGACTGACTTTTGTCTGCGACACACGGATGAGTTCAAACGGCTTTTGCACTCATTTCCCATCTGTTGTGCATTTTTGTTTACACTTATTTCTAGGCATTGCTTATACAAAGGTGTTCATGAAGGCGAAAAGTGGCCGGTTCTCCAGGATGTTAGAAACGCGACCTTAAACAATTAATCATCAAATATGCTATGGCTCTAGTTTTTATGGTTAACTATTCAACACCATGGTTCCATTTTCCGGTGAAACATTGGATATATGTATTTAGGCTGCTTTGATGTGGACTCCTCTTCTTTTAAAAATGTCTGGTGTCATCTGTGACATTCAACTTACTTTTGATGGTCCGATTTCAATTTTTTTGTTGCCGTTTCAGTTGCTGTTACAAAGGGGCCACTACTGTTTACAGAGTCAATAGTAGCAATGTTGTGAATGCACTTGTACCATTCACCGCGACAGTGTACCATACCGGTTACCGTTTCTATCCGTGGATTTGATTAATTTAGAGCTCCTCAACCAAGGGAGCGACAACTACCAACGTCACTCTACTGAGTAAGCATGGTCACTGGTTACCTACTGCACAATGTGCTTTATACGTCATCAGCAACGCTACAGGCTGGTGTAATAGTTGTGTCCAAGTGTATGAAGCGTTCCACTGTGGAAAACGTGAAGGTTTGAATACCTCAGCCCTGAATTAACGTTTTAAAGATACTGAGCATATTCCACACAGATCTTCTCGGTTGCCCACCTTGTTCAGCTTTGTCTGCATGCCTCAGACAGGGGCTAAACAAGGGAATATCGCGCGCACATTCCATATTGGTCAGCTTAGTGCCTGAGAGAAACTGCACACCAAAATCACCAGTATACCCCTCGTCTATCTTTCCTAATATCGTTGACGACTAACTGGTGGTGAGGGACGCCAGTCTACTTATACTTTGCCGAACTGCTATCGTGATCGTCCATTGAACCGTTATCCTTTTTACATCTTCGATACTGTTGCTCACGTTGCCAGCTATACCTGTGACTTGATCCGCCGCATTCTTGTGAATGATAAATCCTGTTTTGGTGCATAGAATATGCAGATGTGTCTTAAGCACATACATGAACTTTTGTATTTCTGTCCTGGTTCGAACAGGCTAGCTGTGTCCTGCTTACGTGTTGCCTGTCGGTTCACGTGGCAGCAGACTCCCGCCTGATGTGCCGTGAGAATAATTATCCTAATCACTTGATATACATCAAAACAGCTTAAGTATGCCGCTCTGTAAATATCGCTTCCGCGAACATGTTCAACTAGTCGTATATGGAAGTGCATTAATTAATTAACTTTTTTCAAACCGGGCGCTACGCATGCTTAGTCGCAGCTTCAGCATTCAGATAAGTAATTCAAATAACCTACTTGGAAATTAGTAGCCGGAAGGCTTATCGGAATGGTCACAAGGAACCAGGTGTGGGAATAAGTTGAATATTGAAACTTGTGCGATAGCAGTTCACGAATGATAGTTTTTGGTAATCTAGCCTTATGGGTTGAAACGTTGTGCTGATGAATGGAACAATCGAATTCACTTCCCTCATCCTTATTTGCACAGCCTCCGGAGAGAACCAACATAGTGGGTGCCACTGGTTTCCACCTTCTGAGCCATGCGGTAAACTTTCAGCACACTTTCGGCATCATAGGAACCAGTGCATATGATTTTGTTGGCACCGGGCTGTATTTTGAACTTCTTGCATAACAACAAGTTATTGTTAGGCTGAATTATTGTTTTTTTTTCTACCAGGCTGATGCTAACGAATCCTCGTCTAATTCCCAGCAACTGATCACTGCTTGGAATGGATGAACCTAAACGGATTCTGGGAACAGGACATTCGTTTGTTTTATCCGCATCTTCCAAACTCTAGACTGTTAAAGTGCACGCATCTTGTTGGCTACCGGATCTTCTTGAATTTATCAACCCACCGTAGCCAAAGCTGATGCCCAGTGTGCTTGCTGTTTTACACACGCCCACTTGCCCACTCACTTTTATTACATCTTTCGTCTGATTGATCGGGGATCGCCTCTGTGGGCCACATTGAGGGTGGCTGATTTTCACTTAACTATTCTTCCTAATGGAACTAAGTAGGCTCGCACTTTGTTGTATAATACGAAGGATTGCTTGTTTTGTACATATGTAGTTTGGATCTCCGGTGGCGTAATCTCACGCGTTTAAAGTTCAATACCGGCGTGATGCGCCACTTCAATATTTTCCTCAACCGTTCCGGGGTGATTTTGATACAAGGGCTATATGTAATGACAAACCTCAAAGCTTTACACGACACTGTACTAAAATGAGACCACGAATGGGTACAATGTAGATATCAGAATCAGCTCGATCATAATCGAGCTCAAAAATTGGAACACTCGCGAGCATTCCTTGGGGATATTCATTTTCCCCAAAAGTGGTTCATTTTTCAAAATGTCTTTGAAGCCATGACGCGCTAAAACTCCATTTTGGCGCACGTTTCTTCTCCGTCCCTGGTTGGCCCATTTCACTCAATGCATCCGTTTAAGTAGGGTTCTTCAAGCTGTTCAATGTCTATGTGTACACAGACGCCGATCTGCTGTGTTGCCATTGGTTTCATAGCAAATTCATTCTTGACTGAAGGTCAAGGTTACGCTCTCTACTACGCGTCAGTGATTCGTATATTCCTGCGCTAGTCATTCCTCGTCATCGTTGACCAGCGGGTCATAACAGTACTAATCACTCCCATGTGCTTACTAACACCAGGATCCTCGTTTCTCGGTCTATGTCTGCTAACTTGGTTTACCTATGTAATGTTTATTGCGTACAACGTGAATTGCTTATCGACTGCTTCAGAGACTCTGAAAATCAAATTAATTCCGAAGAGGGGGGTTCAAGTCACATTTAGTAGTTCAGTGACCAACTCAATTTTGTTGAAAATGAGAAAGTTAACTGAATGGTCGGGTTGTAGTCTGAATTAATGGTTAGCAGTTTTACTATGCTTGTTTCGCGTTGACCTGAGAAATGACCTTAGAATCCGAGTTCTGTAGACAGTAGTGGATTCAACTTCCGGTCTTTAGTTACAGTTATCTGGAATACACCCTTCCAGCAATCTCACCTTGGACCTGAGTAACTGATCGCCTGTGAGCTTTTTATTCGCCAGTACGTGATCAACATTCAGATCCAGTGATTTACCGGCTCGTCTTGAATCTGATTGACAGTCCCGAACTCAATTTTACTCTGTGCCACACTACTATCCGTTAGCAGTTGTTATGCCTGGATTCTGAACGCGTTCTCGCTTCGCATTCCATATGCTCCATTTGCGAGGTCTGTATGTTCCGCTTTGGTCTTGCTCTGATTGTGCAGCGCGCAATTCCGAATTATTTGGTGTCTGACAGGCTGTGTGGCTGACTGTCAACCTCATTCACCTGTGTGCATACAATTAGTGGTTTGCACAGTTGTCACATGGCTGAACTAGTACGATCACGAGCTGACCACTTTCATTCCGGGGTATTTCACACAACTCATTCTTTTCTAACCTTATTCCAAATGATCTGCAAGTGCTATGATCCACTCCTTTGTCTGTCATTCTGAATATATCGGTCGATCACCGTTATGCATCTGAACAAAGTGAACGCCGATTGTTTTTTAGCTTGTAATATGCCAGTGAGCTCTGTCAAAACGTGCCGGTCCGGACGCGTCAAACGACGAGCTGTCCGGCACGATGGGTGGTCTGTTACTAGTCGGAACTCGGATCGAGCGCCTCAGTTGGTGGGGTTGATGGACTTTGAAGAATGCTCACGCAAAGGATACGTGATCCCTAAGACTGCTTTTGATTTGTCTGCTCATAGTTACCAAGTAAGTCAATTTTCCCTTTTTCCATCTGCTTGGGGGGGGGCAATCGGAGCTAGTGGTGTGCAGGTTGTCGCATATGATGCCGTGCACGGGCAGTTTCAAAACGGGCTACTGTTTGTTTGTTCAGTCCGTAGAGGGCCAAAAAGTATTCTTTACTGGTTGCTTCTTGTCTGTTCTCCGGAGTTAAAATTCAATCAGCTAAGCACTTGCAAAACGAGGACAGTGTTCGTCTCCCAAACCGATCACCTTCTTACCCACCTCTTTGTTTCTGGCTGGAGACGGCAAAGATATGGTGGATAGTTGAGTCCAGTGATCTGAGCGTTGCCGCTTTTGAGAAGTGGAAGCTCCAGATGTTACACAGCTGTCATTTGTGTTTTTATTTATTTGCTTTTTGTAGGCTTCTCGATGTTGTTTGTTTGGGTTCATATATGTAAAATATATCAATTACGTTCTATCTCCGTTGTAAGATATCCGTACCAAATTTAGTACGAATGAAGTTGAATAGTTTGGGCGTCGTGTTTATCATGTTATTTATAAAAAGATTGGGAATAACACAACGTTACGAGCAAGTTGTAACACTCTATGTTTCAACGACCTCGGATAATACGTTCTATCTCATTTATGAACTGGAGACTTTTCCGTAGTCGTGTAGCAGCTGAAGGTTGGTTTCATCCGCTGACATGCTGCTGTTATGCTGATAACAAATATGAAAGAAGATACCCAATGATGACAGATCTGGAATTTAGCTGGATTCGAACCAGCGTCAGAGACAACATGCCCATACGCGGCAGATGAGCTACAAAGACCTCCACTCTCACAATAGATGCGGGTTTGCATGTAGAACCATTAGAGCTACATCGCAAGCATCTTACATATGTATACTTACATATATATGCACATTTGTATATTTATATGCCTGATTTCCTCTGGCTTTGCTCAACGTGGCAACCCAATCGGGACCTTGCCGCCGTCAACAGTGAACTGCGTAAATTCATGTCACTAGCTAAGACTCATAACCATAATGGTTAGCGTTTCATGTCAGCACGACTTGTGTAATCAGCCGTGCAACATTTATCCGTGAACGGATCATGATTCCCATGACTTGTAAATAATTCTGTTATTTATTGACGTAACTAACGTCCCATTGTTGCATGAACTGTCAGGCTCAACCATCGTTGAGGTTAGGAGTATTTTTAAAAGGTGAAGTGATGGGCCACTGTTCTCCTGGTTATCAAAATCCAGTGGATGCGAATTGTCTGTTGATAACCGGTGTGCAAGTGAAGCCTGAATACGCTGGATCTCTGAACCATTGAGCGGGTTCTCTCACGCCATGACATTTCATGCTCCAAACGTCCCTCTAGTGTGACTGTTAATGTCAGTTACTAAATGTGCACGTGTCCTCGCTACTAGTTAGAGTGACTATTTAGAGTGAAGTCCAAGATGCATTCATGTAAAGCAACCGGACCGCCAGACTTGTTCAGTGTGGTGTGTTTTCCTCAGCGCGACTTTTTGAAGTTACGTCGTCTGCATACTCCTTAATGGTTTGCTTGCAACCATCTGTCACTGTAAAAACTCCGACGTTTTTCATGTAAGCTCAATATGTATTAACCTGTTGCTTGCTGTGAAGTGCATGTTTCGCACTTTGTAAGCCAAATTGAAAGCGGTATTCCTGTACTCCTTACGTGCTGTGATTTCGAGTGGTGACTGAAAGTGGCGTTCGGTTCGACATGTCCTCCTTTCTCTGGGACGCGATTGATGGTTCTCTTCTGTTGTGAGAATTCCAGCCGAAAGTGACTGAGGATAATATTTGTTATCGTGCTTCTTTGTTCTTGTACTTCGTTTCACTCTTTCTGTCTTCAGCTATTTGAATAGGGTCGTCAGAGTGTACAAGTTTGCAGCATGAAGTGATTTTGCTCACCCGGACCATTCGCAAATGTGTTTAACTGCACAGCAAAAAGCGACACTTCCTTCCGTGAAGTAGGCATTCTGGTCTAGATTCTGACTGTTACTCGCAGCTAAGCCCACGGCGAGCAAAGATTGGTGATAAGCTTGAGCTCATAATTCTTACCAGTACGGTTTTACACGTGTGAAAGGTGAACGTTTGTGAGAACTGTGAGCGATAGTACGATACTGGCGCTGTGACTCGTGGTCGATAAACGTGCCTGGCGTTTAAAGAAGTCTGCTTTGACATCTTTTTCGAATTCGAGCACACGTTTTAGCGTTTTTGTTAACATTTCTTGGTGGTATATGTTTAAGTTTATCAATTTTCACGTAAGAGGGACAGCACACCTACAACGCTTGTAAGTACCTTGCCGATATCTTTGCCAGTGAATCAGAATATTGTGGACAGTAATTCTTTTTTACTGCTTCATCATTGAAGAGCGTAATATATAAGTGGATTCTATTAACGCCTAACCGCCACAGAAACCGTGAAGAAGAAGAAAGCAAACTCTAACCAAGAGAAAGAAAGAGAAGTAATGAGACCTACCTGCTAAAACCGATCATGACTGTACTGAAACATTCAACATCAAAGTGCGTACACCTTGCAAATAAACAACCGAGCTATTAGTGAAAGTGAGGTGTCATAAGCAAGACAGCTTCCTTATAGGTTCCACTGCTCCGCATCAATGAATGCACTCAATTTACAGACAACTTGGAGAAACAACAACATTCAGGCCATTGAACCCAGTTAGTCACCATCTCATCTAACGTCTTCAGCCGTCGACTTTGTGAATCCGGATAGCCCTTGTCCGGGAGGCGAACCTGGCCTGAAGTGGCTACTTCCTTCGTGAACGACTTCATTTCCCTACATCAGATCATCATCTGTTCACAGCACACTGCGCTAATCGGCCACAGTGCTGGTGAAGATTGCTCCGTGTGACAGAAGACTAACTGGCTTGGTCGTCTAAGTTTGTGTTACCGTTAGGATTGGACAAAAGAACGGGCGTATCGATGACTATCAAATACCCACTTCTTAACCACCTCAGTTTGTTGATACGACCTGATGCGAGTAATTGAACGCAGATACCGATGATCAAATACCTGGAGACGATTCACGTCTTCTACCCTGAGCTGCCATGTTTCACTGCTTAAGGTAATACAGCCCTCACTGTCGCCTTATATACGTGACCCTTGAGCTTCAGAGAGACATCTATCTGTCGCTAGAGGTTTACTAGATTAGGAAATAACCCCTTTGCTTTAGAGATACACGCTTCTGTTTCATTTCCTATAACTCCGCTGCTGCTGGTTGAACTTTCCAAGGTGTTCCAGTTAGGCAGACCTGTCATCAACATAAAGTCTGAGTAATCAGAGCACTCATGTAAACGTACTTCGGACTCTGAGGTTGTAAATCGCATTCTGGAGTAACGTTCATCATCGTCCATGCTGCTTGGAAATTGTCAGATAGCAGCACATTAACGTCAGCTTAATGAGGGGCAATCAGGCTTCCACCAAGTATTAGGTCCACGCTGGCATCTTGTGGACGTCGCGGACTGTCTTCCATTATTTTGTCTGTGACAAAGCAGGCAGCCTTGACGTAAGCTTCTCCGGGTGCTGACACTGTCGTACAGTTCGCCGTAATCCTTTACCTAAATTACAGTGTAAAAACTGACCGCTGACAACGTATCCACGTGCTTGATTGGTAGATCTTCGCGTTTAGGTGAATCACTTCGACAAAAGCGATAATTGTTGATGTTTGTGTGCATAACACTGCTGTAGGGTTTGCAGTGCGAAAATATGTCCTTCTCTACCCGCAGGACTGCAATGAATCGAGTGACGATAACTACCAGAGCTCTACTGCCGACTGTAGCGAACCTGCCCGTCTTATGGCATTCACAACATTCCTCTAGTCCTTCCTTTAATATGTAAAATGCTATCGAGTGGGCGCAGCTGGGAAGCACGTTCTACGTCGTCCGTACAAGTTGTACCTACTGAGAGAAGACCCTCACTAACACCTTCCCACCCTAGGGCATTAGCAGCTCAGATTTTGTTAGTGGTTTAACGTCTGCCGACCAGGACACTAGATTTCGAAGTTTGTGGCAGTCACACAGCAGAAGAAAAGTGCCTGCTAAATTGATCTTCAGCGTGTCTGCCCAGCGTTCTAGCCTTCTCGCCTTGTTGATGAGTATTGTCTATCTCGATGATAGTCTCCCTCGGTGGCGGATGTTCTGGGCCAGCAATACGCATATTTTTCATGAGTCCGTTAATGTTCTCTGGAGCAGAGGCGACTTCCATTCCCGTGGCTGTCTCCACGGTCCAAAACCCACGATCGTTGCTCATTCTGCACTTCAGCCTCCTGCAGATATTTCTCTTAAACTTGTTACATGAACTGCCATGAGGGATTTTCTGTTTTGCGTCTAACTTCTGTTGGGGTTTCTTTAAATTAGTGCATTTGTTTTACCCATAGACCACCGTACGACGTGCTTCATAAGTGGCCCTTGAGATTTGCATGCAGCAGCCATTTCAACCTCCATGGTTAGCAGAGCTAAGCTTGCATTCTGGGCTGGTTTGGTGTTTATGCTTTACTGTCGGCCTGACCAATTTCTCAATAGTCAGCCGGTCTTTGGACTCGCTTCCCAGTGAAAGTAGAATGAAAACGGCAACGTATCAATCCATGATCTAGATCCAGATATGTGTCTTAATAGGAGCGATAGTCCGCAATGGATTCATGCCACCTGTATCTAACAGCTGTGTGACCTATCCGAGACAAGGTTTGCTTCGAAGGAGGGCGACAGGTCTGATATTGATGAACACGATGTCTAAAACTGTTGCTAGCTAGAACTAGTCTGCGCTTGGACCATGGTCGCAACACCCGTACATCTTTATCCGAGCAGTGTAATGCCAGTCCAAACCGTCCACCTAAACGAGACTCGGTCTGACCATGGTGGCCATCTTGGGCGTTCATTTCTGCGCCCAGACTGACTGTATCAGGGCTGTGTATTGCCCTAAGGAAAGCTTCTATGAGAGAGTAAGAAGTGTCCTTCACACAGACGCCACTGCAATTATTTGGAGCATCAGCAGACAATTGAAAGACTTTCGAAGATTTGGCATCTAGAGGTGGCTATGATAGAACCTTCTAAGCGAACGGTTCAAAGTCTACTACCCACGTGAATCCAATCTAGCAACGCAGCTGCGGCCTTCTACCGGTACAGACGACCGTAGAGTCACCGAGATGCACTAATACCCAGTAGAAAAACCGGGTGTCATCAGTTCTGTACGTCGACTACCGTCGTGGATTGCATCTTCTGAAGCACAAGAGATCAACATTCAGCATCGACATTCGTACGAGAGCGGCCTGTTGACCTATCTCTTTTTGGGTGCTAACTTCGAACAAGTCTGTACTAGTTCGTATTCTAGACCTAAATAACGCACGATTTGGACTGGGGTGTTCGGTGGAAAGAGATGGAAAATTACGGTGTAATGTTACTACAGTTAGCTGTAACGGCTGTGGACCTGTAGAGTAATTACCAGTGCTTATGGTCTGGGGGGAATGTGAGAGCTAAGTTGCATAAGACGGTGTGTATTTATGTGGACAGTAACAAATATGGCAATCCGGTCTATAGCGTTAGACGGCTAATACAGTGTGGAATTGCTGTTGTTGTGATTGTTCACCGTTATATGTGGGCTGAAACTGACTGGACGCGTAGAACTTTGGTTCAAAAGCTTGTTCCACAAAGCAGTGATTAGTGGCAATATATTCAGAACTAATGCTCTTTCTGCAATTCTTTCCGCGGCCATCCTGGAGAGAGTGGTTCTTCAAATCTCTGCCTGTAGTCCTACTCGACATGAGAGAATCTGCCGGTGTAAACATCACACTGTCTAGTTTAGTTCAGGAGTTCAAGTTGTGTAAGCCGTCATAATGCATCAAAGTCTGGTTTTCTGACAGTCTTATCAAGTTGCCTGCTCATCGGTCATTTGGATGGCTCAACTAACTGCGGAGTGGACAGTTGTTAAAAACGATCACTGTCATTCCGATGGTGACTGAGATGGCAGGTCTTGCTCAAGATCTCACCTGCCAAACAAAGAGCGACGAGATTTTCAAGAATTTGGCGGTCTGACTAACTTTCTGTCAGGTGACTAACAGTGTCTAAAATTTTGATGTCAAAATAAAAAATGTTCAGGCTAACCGTATGACATTTTCGATCGTTGCGGTTGGTGATTACAGTCATCCATCGTTGAAACATGCGGTTGGACATGCTTACCCTGGCATCCTCATTGACGGTACAAAACACGGTAATGTTGATACCGTTATATGATAATCGGTCCTGTTCAGCCACCCGTTTTCTCAAACTGTGGTTCCACTGTGAGTGGTTTCCTTGTTGCCTGAACTCATTAGAGGCGGTCAGATGCACGAGTCGGTAAGCTTTGATTCACATGAACCAAATCGTCATCATTGATTTGTATTCTACGAGCGTCTGTCCGTAGGATTGTCTATAAAATGAGTTATGCACCAACTCCGGTTATGTCATTTTTGTGTCAAGCGAAAAAGCGTCCGTTTTGCTAAATATATTTCCTAATGGTATCTGTCTTTTATCAGCTGTTTGCGATGTGTTAAGCCTTATTGCTCACTTCGAATAAGCGCTGTTAATGATTGTTTGCTCGGAAGAGTCCATGTTTCGGGTTGCTGTTCAAGTCCTTGACTTGAAGTTAAATTTCTGACTACTCGGCATTAAGTACACATTGTTTTCTTCTCAGCTGTTTGGTTTTAGCTTTAGCGGTACACATTTCAGCAAACCGCCTAGCCTCAACATGTTTTAGATATGTATATTGGGTTTCGAGTCGACATCCCGATATGGTGTTCCTTCTCACACTACGTACAGATTGCATATCGTTATGCTGCCTATGGCTTGTGAACTGCAGTGGACATACACAGTCAATGGGTTTTTTCTGATATGCAGGTCGCTGACATTGAAAGACTGAGTTTTTTTTCAACATAACCTACATTCACTTTTTCAGACCTGACTAGGTCATGGATCACGGTTGCGCAGTTTGTCACGTGCACCACAGACCATCCGTCTCGTGAACATTTTAAGTCGGCAGTTGTCCTCAGTCTTCTTTTTTCTCTTGGACCCACACACACCCGAATCGATAGTCTCTATCTGGGTTGAGGCGATACTGATATGCAAGCAGCCCAACAATCGATGCGTCTTAATTCTGGATGTACTTTAACCAGGGCGTGCAAGTAGTTTGCCTCATCGTCTTGTGACCACTGTTATTGGTTCTACACATGTATATTGCCATTTGTGTTATGGATGCTTGTTCTCATTTCTTGAACACTTTCCTCATTATAATTGGTTCGGGAGATATGAGGTGCGGTATACAGCCTACGCACATCTAAGCGATGATCTTAGCATTAGACAGCACGAATGGTATTTCCGTTTATCAGAGGATTATTCACTTGTGTTGTAAATTGAAATGTGTACCTTCATTGATCAGGTGATTTGTAGCTACTTTCCTTAGTTCTGCTCTCCAGAAGGAATTGCCTTAGGTTGCCTGTGACATGCTCGAGTTTTACTTGCATTCGATAAAGGTACTTCTAAATTCCGATCATTTACCTACCAATCGGTCTACTCCAGAAACACCTATTGGGAAGTTGTTAGTGTATTATGTGAACTGAACTAGCACGCTCCGGTCCAGGGTAAGACAGCTTTTGTGGAGCAGACAGATTGTTGTCCCTAAATTCATTGCTTTTCATTCATTCATTTGAAAACTTACTGGTTGCTGTTTTGATGATTTTGCAAATGAGTTTGGATGTGACGATCAAAACGATTGCGATAAGTCCTCGCAAGCTCGCGGTTATAATTCGGTTTGTGATTAACCAGGCTTGTTATATTTTGGCAACCGAACGAATAGGTCATTCGTATGTCGTTGTTGGCAGCAAACGAGCACGTTGTTCTTCGAAGCGTCTCACTTCATCTTTTTTCGTTTCACATTACATTTTCCCAACCAGTACTTGAAGTATGCTGATCGTGTCTTGAGTACTGGTTATGTCCCGATGAATACACCTAAAGTTTACCGGGACGTTTTGTAATATCCAGAGTGCTGATCAACCTGCAAAACCTGTGTTGTGCTAGTAAAAAGTCTAATGTACTTGATCCATGCCCAACATTATATTAATCCGTTAGAAACTTTAAGTTCTGCAAACAAAATTCCACATTTTCGTATGTTCGTCCATGTTTGTAGGTTTATGAATGTTTGTGTACCTCTGCATTAGATTAAACGTTCCACTTCTCGTCCTGTGTTCTTCAGTTGAAAATAGGGCTGTTGAACTGTGTTTTTGCGTACATAGTGAGAACTGTTTTTTACCCTTCCATTCCACAGGCTCTTTATAATCTGCTTTTGAGGCACTGGGGCGCCGAATATAGCCGAGTCAAAGTGTTCAGCTGTTCGAATCATTGTTCCGTCAATCACACAAAGAACGTTGATCTTTTCCCGATAGCGTAGTTATCATTGTGAAAAACACAAATTAGTAGTGACATACACGGACTTATCTTACGTTTCCTCATACTTCGGGCGCCCTCTGGAGTGTTTTTTCATAGACGTGTATGAGGGTGGTTGTTGCAGTGAAGCTATCCTTGGTTTGACTTAGTTGATGGGACTGTTACCCCCTCCCCAGAAACCTGATACATTGTCGGTTTTTCCAACGTGGAAAATAGCATGTTTTACCTGTAAACGTTTCGTTTTTATCTCACTTGTCATATGCCGAAAATGAGCTATTCATGTAAGGTAGATTGTCCGTTATCGGATGAGTTGTCAAAAAGTGTTTAACTTCAGTTTAAACAAACAGTTCATTTGATGAACGGTTTCCGCACACACTAAATCGGTTGACACTATTTGATCAACATAGGGTAGTTGAATACGAGGAAAGTTGAGGCAACTTGGTGTAATCGCACGATAAACAAGTTACACAGCTCAACACAGCAACCAGTTGGTTGGACACGCTGATTGATCGATGTGGGTCAGGGTTTTCTCTTTGTTTTGCCTTTCTATTTGACAGCGCTAGTGATTTAATCAGCCCGATTGACAAGTACTCATTTGTGCGTTCGCGTGACCTCTCTTTTGTCTTGCTTACGTAAGAACCATTGCAGCCCGATTTGTGTCATTTTATGTATTCTCCATTGTTTCACGAACCTTATTTTTCTTCTCTATTCACCTTATTATACATACCGGCTCATTTTTAGTCGGCGTGGTGAGGACATATAGTTGAAAAATCACCTGTCATACACAGTTCTTCACTTTACGTGAACTTTTCTCTTCTCACTTTGAACGTCGATCAAATTTCATGACCGACGTTTCATTGCCAGCAATTTTCCTTTCACCCACTTTCGATTGCTTTGTCGTTGTTTATTCATGGCCTCAAAATTTTGTTTGCGTTTGATTTTCACACTGGTTGGTGTGCCATCCCGTTCTCACCACTTCCTAATGGGAATGTTGCATCGTCCTCTGTTTTCTTTAATTTACGCAGTCGTTAGCCCCGTCGTATAAAAGCAAAGTCGAACAATTCCGACGTATTTTTCGAGCAACGCCCGTGGACACGGACCGTCTGTTGGTGGGTAAGTCACATTTGTTTTCTCATTGATACATGCTGTGACCACACGTAACTTGGGTACTAGTAACCTATTCAGGCTTCGGTTGAATCTGAGTGTGAATCGTTATTGTTCTTTTTTAACTCCGTGTTATTAACGGACAGCTGTCCCAAGCCCCATGCGGAAGCATTTTACGAAACACCTGTTCTCTTCCGATGCTCACCCATGCCTCGGCGATTTATCATGATCGGCTTCTGAAGACGCAGTCTGGCACCGTTCGTATTACTAGTTACAGAGTGAGTTGTATTAATTCAACCTTTATGGAACGCTCGGCTTATCATTAGTTTGCTGTCACCTGACCGGTGGTTACTGCCTATTGAGATTGATGGCTAAATCCAGCTTGTTTCAACCAAAGTTCGAGTTTGTACACTACACTATACATAATGGCGGCGGACAACGAACTCAGTAAGAAGATTCATTATAATGGTGGGTAAAGAAAACACAAGCAAGTATCAGCTGTATGTTTTGCATGCCGTAACCGTTTCTTGTTTGTTCAGACAACATTTGTGAGACGTGTTCCGTGTTGCAGTGCTTTCGGAGTGTGTTGTATACTGGCTTTCAGTGAGTGGTTGATGTCACACTGACACCACAGTTGGCAAGGTTTCTCAGATGTCGAGCCCGTGATTGTCATATAATCGTTGCTCTTCTCTTTCGGATACTGTCAGTATTGTATAAGTTCAGCTCATTGGGAATACATTATCGTTCGAACCTACCACTACAACTGTCAACATACTGATAGAGTTCAATCATTACATTCGTTGGCCTCTAATGTATCTCTGTGCGCTCCTTATCAACTGGTACAAACAAGGTAGGTTAATCCCGTAAATCGATGAACGTGAAATGCACGGTTGAACTTTAGGGTTAGTATCAGTCGTGACGGGTGACCGGGAACTGCATGGCGTTGTTTCCTGTCGAGGGGCAAACAACACAATTACCCACACTTCTTTGATGATGATTAATATGTAAAATCAACACTTAGTGACCACATGAGATAGCAAACGTGCCACAATATGAGAAGGAAAAAGGCATTCTGTAGGGCACGGCGGTATAAAGCTGTACAAGGAAAAGAAAGCAGTTGCAGAGATTTGCTGCAGAGGCGCCACTGATCTTCATTTTTCACCATATCAAACAGTGTCCTCAACCAAAAGTGTTCATTGATCTTCGGACCCCAGCCAGAAAGCCTGAAACGCTCTAATGAAGCATCCTCAAACGTAAGTGTTTTCTTACTTCGATTCCAAGCCACATTAACCACCAGATTGCTGTTTCCAGTGTGACCCACCACTCAGAAACAAGGTGTTGCGTGACAGGCGGTAAATTACGGTCGCTTCGCGTAAACTGTGATTATTTTAGTGCAGTAGTACCATTGAACACCGGCGTGCTGAAAGTACACATGAGACCTTGACCTGTCTTTGGTAATGTACACGCTTTAGCACTGTACACGAACTGAGTAACTCTATTTTCTGCAAGAACTTTAAGCTGATGACCTTCACACATTAGTTACGCACCCCAGAACGTTAGCCATTGTTTATTGTGTTCAGAAGCGTTGTGTATCTCTTTCAATGGGTGACCCTCATTGTCAACATCGATTTTGGTTAGTTAGGCGGTAGTTTCATGTTCATCGGTCTCGTGCTACTTTTCTGTTTATTCTTAGCAATTGTTTATTAGACGTATTCAGTTATTTAGCATCGACACACGTTGGGCGGTTGCGGATACTCCAATTGCTATAGTCTTTATAGATTTCGGCATCGCCAGTCCTGTCTGAAGCTCTCCTACTCTCTCTGTGCCTAAGGTATGTTCTTCTAATCCACTAATGCAGGTGCATCCTCATCGTTTTTTGTTGGGCGTTGGGTGCGCCATGAGGATCTGCATGTTTGTTTGGGACGGTTTTAGTCACACACGACCAATCTCACCCTTTTATTAATATCTTAGATACATTTCCTCCTCTGAACAATCACCCGCTTACAATGTATCGGCTGTGGGATGGATCTGTTCTGACGCGCATTTTCTCGTTGATTGCGTTGGGGTGTAGAATTGATTGAGACTTGTCGCACACTGTCAATAACACTCTACGACCTCTCATATCATCAACAGTTCGTACCTCGCTCACTGCGATATCTGCTGTTCGCGAACCCCAACGGCACTCAGCAGCGTGGAGTACTGTATGCTGTTGAGCTGGAAACTACCGAGACATCTACAACTTTGCGCGAACGGCAACTGGTAGTTGTGTCGATCAGCTTAAACATCGAGTGCCTGTTTATGGTACAGCTCACCTGGCTGTTTCCTTTTGTTGAAACGTTAGATCAGCAGTGTCCCTAGATTACAACATATAGTCGCATTTGAACTTTGGTTCACACGGTCGCTAAGATAGGGATAACACCATTGAGGGAAAACAGTCAACTGCATCACAGGACGTTCTCTGATGTATAGAATACGTCTTGTTTTATTAAAATTTATTGGAGTGGTGTTATTGTAAACAGCAATGAATAGCGCGCCCCGGTTGTATGCACTAGGAACAATCAATTGCCGATGGTTCGAATGGTGGCTGATGTTGTTAGCTTAACACTTCTCCTAACGCAGTATCCATGTCGACGAAGTAGAGCAGCTGTTGGTCACTGTGTTCGATCCTATATTTTATAAAATACTTTATTACCGTGTAATCAAGTAGGCTGTTGGGATTCTTTTACAGTCGTCTAGAGCGTGTTAGTGCACTTGATAAACTGACCTCATCATTATCGTTTCATCAATGCGGGCGCGTACGCTCTTAACGTCCACATAATTACAGGTAGAACGGTGTCTTACCGGTTGGGGTACATAAGTCATGGATGGCTTACTGAAGCTGGGTACATAATTTTCTTATTGTATACTTCGAACTATGCTTTACTTGTATAGAAAAAACTACTCTGGATCACCCATTTGCATCGGGGTTTTGCACTTCAGCGGCTGGTGACGTTCCGACTGTTGTGTTCCATAGCAGCTCGCACTCGCCGATGTGCGCGTTTCTCGGCTGCCCATCATGCTGAACCCTCGGAAAGATTGTTAGTTGTCGACACATCAGGTTTAGTATTACTTCGCGTCCGTTCGCATGCTACATGCGCCGCAGCCGTTGACGTGATCTGAGCACGATCTACACCGTTTACGAGGTTATGCTGCAGTTTCTACGCAACATCTGTTTGCTTGTGGAGTTACCACCAGGCTCCCAGTGTTGTAGGTAAGGCTGGTTTGCATTTGGAAACCGTGCATACGGCGTCCATGGCTGCACATTCCGCCGTTGCGTACCGTTTAATGTGTTATATCGCGGAGCGACAGAGTGGATGCAATTGAGCTGGAACGATTCCTACGACGCAGTGATATGGTACGCACTGTTTTACCCCGAAGAGCCGATTCCCACAAAGCTCCCGAAAAGAGCGTTTATTGTCTCAGCCCGAAGTTCCGAGAAGCCGAAGTCAAAGTACAAAATGCAGCTCTTGCGTTTTTATAGCTCGTCAAACGATCGGGTGAAATAAAACAAGCTAACTTGCGTCCAGTATGTGAGTCGGCGCCAGAGGTAGAAAAATTGTTGGTACATCAAAGGAATTCGGCTTTACAAGAAAAAACGGTAAATGCTCACTCCAGATAGTGGACAGTTTTTTGGGGGTATGTGCCATCCCCAACACTGTAGTTATACACTTTCGTTTTACAACGTGATGCATGTAAAGAACTAGTTATCCCACGTTGCTCGCCTTCAGTTCCGTTAGCGATCTTTAGAGCGTAACCGACTCTGCAGAAGGCCACTTGTCCTCTGTCTCACCGTTCGAATTATACAGGCAGCAAGAGGCGCGTTCTGTTGATAGTGGTTCAGCCGTGGCTAGCGATACAACCTGTAATCTGTTATCTATTCAAAATGAATGCAACGGTTTGGCGTTGGACGTTTTCGAATTTCCGCCTGTAAGCAAGCACATCTTATTTCGTTACTTGCGACCACTTTGACTCACATCATGTTCAAACTGGTGTGTAGACATCTGATACGCATGCAGCTTGTGACTTGCATTGCGCTAATCTGATCCACTTCATGTGACACGCGATGACCCTTTAATTATGTTGGTCTGTTTTTTGATTATGCCTCGGGCGCTGTGACTCAATGCTTAAATTTTCGTGACTGAGTAACTTTTTCTCATGACTGTGTGTGATTATCTTCACAGTTTTGCCTCCATCTATGATGCGTCGTTACTTCATGTGTCGTTATCAGATTATGCTTGTGCTCTATCGAAAAACAATCATGGCCTGCTTCTTCAGGGTCGCATGTACGTCACTGAGAATTGGATCTGCTTCTATTCCAAAATCTTGTATGAGCAAAAGGTGAGTGCACGTTGCTCGTCCGCACGTAATCAGCTGCATTCCCTGTTCGGTACATGATGTTTTTTCCGCTTTTTTATACAGTTCTCACAGCACATTTGTTTTGTTTCGGAGTTCGTAATACTCATGAATTGCTGGCTTTTAGCCCAGCCTTGTTTTTTTAGCTACAGGTTACTATGACTAGCAATCATTGGTCTCCATGTCACGCTACGTTTGGATTATGTTCGCACATTGCAGCCTGCTGTCGGCTTTGCTCAATCTTTTTTTCTGATTCATTTGTTGAATCTGACCTACTTAAACGCCTGACAACGGATTTCACCTGGACCAGCTACTTCAATCCCATAGTTCTAGTGATAGTGTGATAGATGATCAAATCGGAGACGCGGTAGTTCCAAAATTCGGTGATGAGCCCACAGCGGGTAAATTGCGGACAACATGGACGACAAGACGAGCCATCACCCAACGAGATCGGACCAAGGAGCGAGAAATGGCAAACAGAAAACCCACAACAGAAAGCATCATTCACGCTTACAAAGCCAGGCAGAAGTGCAAAAGTCGTACAAATGGAAAGCGCCGCTGTGTTGTAGACTGTAGTTCCGGTGCACAAACGCGAACGCCTGTGACATGACAAGAAAGTGCGAGGTGAACAGTTAAGATTGCGTTTTATTGAACGACTTTTTGCTACGTTAGTACCGCACATGCACTGACGTTTGTGAATGATATCTTCTTATTCAGTTGTAAAATATCCGCGCCAAATTTAGCACGAATGAAGTTGAACAGATTGGGCCTCCTGAGGAAGGCCACCCGAGGTGGTTGAAACGTAGAGTATTACAACTTGTTCGTAACGTTGTGTTATTCTTAATCTGTTTATCGCTATCTTATCTTCAATCAATCGGCCGAATTGGGGGGATGTATTGGGGCTCATTCGCAATGCTTGTTCAGCAAGTCTTCGCACCGTGTTTCATTTTACAGTTCTGCTACCATCAACACTGATTTGCTGTTTGGACTGTAGCAGGGTTCAGATCGCAACCACTAGCTGATCATCACTCTCTGCCTTGTCTGACCTCAGGTTAAGCTTCGCCCGCTGGTTGCCGAAACGACCGGGTGCCTCTTACATTTGTATGCCTCTCTGTCATATATCAGGTGTTGTCAGTTTATGATAGACAGTAGTTTCAAATGCGCCATAGATCTAAGATCATCAGGCGCGAATTCTCTTCGTGTGATATTCAGGTAACTGTGGGTTTAGTCGAGCTGAATCCGAGACGAGGCAATAAATGTGACATCCATATATATATAGCAAAAGCGCACTTGTTTGAACGTCCGAAAGGCTTCAGATTGAAAATGCTTCACTGCAGTATTTGCAAATAATCCCGACATAAGTGAGCTCCTTCATACATGTCAAACCTTTCGTATATTCTCTTTTTACGTGTTCGTATGTTTCGGAGTCTCTTGTGATATCATTTAGTTGGTTTTCGTAATTCTCTCTGGCCAATACGTCCATTACATTGCCTTAGTCAGTGCGTGGGATGATGTTCTTAAGTATCCTCAATGCCTTACTTTCTTGGCTGTTAGGCTATTGTTAACTTTCGACCGATCAGCTGTTGGCACATCCTCGTCTTGACAGACTGCTATACTTGTCCATCCACACCACTACGTTTCATTCTTGACTCAAACGACAAAATGAACTGCTCTGTGGATAAAATTTGCATGGTTAAATTTTAAACTTTTAAGAAACAACCTTTCTGTCGGACGTCAGTTGATGCTCAGAGATGTGTACAGATTCGGCGCACTGTTTCTGCGACAGACCGATAAACTGGAATTTTTAGTTTAGCTGCTCTTTCTTTGTTTTTTGTCCTATCTGAGTCTGTTGAAATTCTCGTAGCCTTCTCGATTTTGCCAATCGTTTCTGTATCGACAGTGTGTATCGCTGATAGGTTCACGATGCATTTGTTCCCGATAACTTAAGGTGATAATCCTTGCAGTTGCTGGTCTAATCGGTGGCTTACATGTAACACATTATGATGAATGCAGCCATGCAAGAAGAATATGTTTTCGTGAACGAAGCTTGCACGGTTTCTCATACATCAAAATCGTATCAAAAATCTCTTCAGTCAATGGGAATGCCTGCGGCTGAGGTGGCATTTTCAAAATAATTAGATGAGGCACACATTGAGTAGTGAACGACTTAGGATCCGATATCAAACAAATGTATAACAATTTGTCATCCTGAGTGACAACCTTGCAAAAATTGCGCTTTTCAGATATGGAGCTACAAGGTTACACAGCCTTTTTTTCAACTTTGCAGTAAGTTAGGTCCCAAAGTGTGTTTTGACAAGCCGTGAGTTTGGTATCCTGAAGGTGCTCTTGAGCTTTCGTCCTCAAGGCGTGAAATTTGCAGATAGCGTTATTTTAATATTTCGCGTTTTACTGGATGCTAAGCACGTTTCAGGCAAATTAAAAGCTTCAGTTCATCATTTTCATTTGGCCGTTTCAACTTTTTACTGCAAGATTGACAATATTCTGTGACTGGCCCCGCTCGCTGTAGTTAACCGTTGTGGGGCTAGTCTAGAGGTTCGTGAACATTAGCAAGAGCATCAGCGCCGGTTTGATGTCCAATGAAGTCGCACGCCCTGCAGATAGGGCCCGAATGATGTTCCCCAACTTACGCCGTTTACAGTGGTTGCGTGTTTTCATTCGTTCAGTCAGAAGTGGAAGGTATAATGCCAGGAGCGGTTTTTCTTACGGCTGCGAAACTTAGCTCTCATGCGGGGGGTGTCTTCAGTGTCCGTTTGGGTCATCACTATTCTTGATATATTAGCGCCCTGTGGTACCAGTGATGTAGTTCGCCGACGTGTCTTTTGGACAGGTAAACTCTGTCATCCCCTGAGCATAATGATCTTGTTTCACGAACCACACCGTACGAATGCTCACCACCACTTTCCACTCCACGCTTTGTTTGCGAGTGGTAGGTTATGGTGGAAGCGGTAGTCTCGTATCTTACGTGTTACTTGGACATGGTATAAAGATACTAACGACGATGCTTAGCTCTGGTGGAGGTGTCACCTGCTTCGTGATTGAAATTTTGATCACTTGATGGTTTGCCTATAACCAATTCTCCCCGTCCCTTGCTTAAGTGTTCATATCATTTGTCCAGCTATTCAGACTTGTTATCATGCCGTTAAAACTACTGAGGGACGATTGCTGATTAGTTCACATCACCTTTGTTCACAAGCCCCTTAACAGTATATTGGTCCATTATATCAATCGATGCTGGCAGTCCACGAAGAGATGAACTGGTAAACCTGTTCGGTCATTTGACTAATCTATAGGTGGTAGGTGTATGGAGTTAGCTTTGGGTTCATATCCATTTCCCTGTTGCGTAGTGGATTTCGTGGCTTCAGTTCCGGATACCGTAAGACGTATTTTGATCACTTTCCGTAAAATTGGCAGTGGTCTGGAACTTACGGCATTCGGACAGAATCGACAGGCTTCCGCTTCTTTATGGAGTCACCCTTTCGATGGGGACTACTCCGGATCCCTTTGCTTGGTACAATGTCGTCAGATTCTTTCTGACTTCGAATAGCTAGGCTCTTCAATTTGTCCAGCAGATAACACGTTAGCAGATGCTAATACTTCGTATTGCCCCTTCAATGTCAAATAGCGATAACCAGGAGTGTGTATATGTTGCACTTATGGGATGGGGATGAAGTAAAACAGCATGCGCGGTAGATGACAACAGCACCATATAGGTATAAGGTTTACATATAATTGTTTTTATACGTCATGCTAGCTTGTGACAGCCGATCGCTACCGCCTCAGCGAAACATAGGAAACGCGATCATGATTGGTGTGTTATAATCCTGAATTTCGATTCGGGGTTAATCCGCCAACAGTAGCCAACATGGTTCCAGCGATAGATGAAGCCGGATGTTTGTGTGATTGCGAAATGAAGTAAGTAGATTGCGCAGTCACATTCTGAATTTATCTTGGCAGATGTTCCTTCATCTTTGAGTTCAAGCACCTGTTGATTCTGCTGGTGTAAGTTTCACTGCATAAATTTAGTACTGGCGATATAATGTGAAGATGAGCTAGAGATACCTGCATCTACTATTGTTCGTTTTTGTGCTTTCTTTGTGCTTCAGATTTATCTGGCTGTCAAGGAAATCATTGCCATCACGAAAGAGAAAACTGCACGCGTCATTCCCAACGCCATTCAGATTCTTTATTCAAAAAATCACCAGCGGTTCTTTTTCACCTCGTTCGCATCGCGAGAGCGCACTTTTGCCATACTGCGCAAAGTGTGGGAGAATTGTCGTAATCATCAGGTAATGCCTCCTTCGGTCTGTCGGTTCGCCGGTTTCATTACGACGCATTGCGATTCGCTTCGGCTCTGTGTCGCTGTCGTTGATTTTTTTTCTTATCCGCTATAGCTTTTTATCGGTAGTGGTTATGTCAACGAAGTTGACCGATTCTGTGCATTTGGGTGTTTGTGCATGTTTTCCGTCTATGATCGTTTCCTTGCAAAATGTGTTTTGCTGTATTGTGTACTCTTCTATGTCAGCTTTCATGTCGCATTGTTCTTGGGCTCCAGGTGTATTTATCTGGGAGCATGCAGGCAGCATTTTGAATGAGCACGCATATGCTTCTAGTGATGATATGTGAGACTTCGAATATCTGGTAACTTATCGCTTCTTTGCTAGTGCATCCACTTATCTTTGTCATAGACTGTGTTTCGAAGACATGAGACTTCGTCACTCTCTGCTACCTAGATCTTGGATATGACCCATTCCCTTTGGAGATTCTAACAGCCTTGCCATCTTTATTGTTCTAACTATTGACTGGATTCTACCGGGAGCGGAAGATGCTTTGATATACAGTGTGTATCCGGATTTTTCACCGTCAGGCCAATAATGTAACAACTCACGTCATCTTGGTTGTCACTCTGGTGAAATCAAGAACAATTTACTAATTACGTTAAGCACTTCTGAAATGATGGAAAAATTACTTGTCCAAATTGGCAATATTTTAAATTGAACGTCATCCATCTTTTATCACAAGCTTTTCCTTTCACTCAGCTCCTCTCGAAAAGATGCTAACGCGGAGTTTCGCCTCTGCCAAGACTCACCAGTAGTACGTATTCTTGCCACCACCAGGATTTGCGCCCTCGACCAGTCAATTGTGAAACAGTCTTGCTTGCTCCTGTGTCACTGACTTCACAGTAGGCACGATCGAGATACTGTATGCAAGCGTTCAGCCACAGTCGCACACGAGTGTTGTTCAGATTGAGTAATCTGGAGCAAAACATCGTATCCGCTCATCTGCAGTACCACTCGCATCATATTCAGTCGTTTGAATTCATTGTTTTGGGTGAGCAGTGGTCGACTTCCCTCAATATCTCTTCTCTGTGTTTGCATGCTCAGATTGCCCCATCACCTTTAGAGAAAGCACAATGGCTGTGCTGTTCATTCTAATCTATAACTATACTACTAGGCCTCCGGCTTCTGCTTGAAATCTAGACTTCATTAAACTCACAGCAATGTACTACTTATTGATAAGTAATTTGGGGTTTGGTTGACAAGCTGAAAACGGTGTGTTCGCGTTCGCGTAGACTGATCAGCCGGCCACTTTTGAGACATAGCACTGGACTCTGGTTTCCCTCCTGTTAAAGCTCATGAGCTGAGTCTGTGCATTCTATGCCCGAGATTTGAACTGTGGTCCACAACAAATTTTTGTGATTGATTGATTGACCAAAGCTGTTCTGCACAATGTATACCGTGGGTGGACCTTGCTCACTTTTGGTGGTTCTGATTGTTGTTGACATAGCTGTTTAGGAACACAATCATGCCTTTGTCTTCGTCCACTCACTGTTCTAATTGGGTGGGATGTGCACGTAAACCCAGATGATAGGAATTTGTCTAGTCGATGAAAGTACTGATGTGCATAACGGCTTTTCGTTTAGTGACGTCCAATGGTTACAATCCCATCTGAAAACTTGAGTTGAAGCTCTGATTGTTTCAGGTGTCTGGATTTGGATATCTGACCACTAGTTCCTCTCTTTCAGTTTGCAACTTAAGAATTTCCTTGAGAACACGTGGTAGCCTAACTCACGCTTCGAGAACAGTATTTTGCATATCATTCGGTTCCGCTTGAGCTTTGGAGATTGGCGCGACGTCGATAACATCACTTTTTTCAACAAGGACAATTACTTTTGCTCAATCGTCATAAAACCGCGAAAATAGAGCGTCATACCATAAACAAGCTAGCTCATTGCTTGTGTTTGGTTAGCCGTTCTAACTTTGGACAATCATAGAAAACGCTGCTTTTAGCATTGGTGTGGAGTTGATCTTACGCCGAATTTAACAGTTAACTAACACGCAGACACTTCCTGTGGATGGTTTCGGCCTACAGAACTCCAGACCACTCCAGACCACTTATTTTCTTCTGACAAAGATCAGGACTTTTAACATTATTTAGCACAGGCTGTGGCTGATCGTTTGCGTAAGATAGTTTGAGTGTGCTTACTGGGAATTCAGTTGCATAATAGTTAATGTGGTTAATATGTTTTGCGGCAACATGCACCAGGGTGGGAGTTGCGGTAATGACAAGTTAATACACTACTTACACGCGTTGGCAGTCGGAACGTAGATCTGATGCTTTTTTTCGAAATGGGTTGCAGATTTTCGCTGACGAGAGATTACCGAAGGGATTTTCGATGCACAGTTCCGAAGAGGGGGGGTGTACAATTTGTATCACTTAATTGAACAATGCCTGAGGTCTAATATTCGTCGTACGTCCCATAGTGCATACGGTATTGTCATATTTCGAACTGGCCAAACCGCCGTAACTCCGCTAAAGCACGTGATGTCTTAACTCACCAGATCAAACGTGATCCGTTATCACAAATTTTAAGGCGAGGTTTCCATGTTGGCAGAAAGGACCCGGAGTAACGCGCTTGCGCAATCATCCACTTGTATGGTAACGAGCAGCCAGTTTGACCATGTTATTGATCAAAGAGCATCATTCGATGATGTAAGGTGTGGCTGACAAAGTGACAGATTTTCGTATCCTGTTTACACTTCGACCTGAATATCGTTTACTGTACACTTCATACCCCTAATTCACATTGTAATGACGATGCTGTTCTGGTAGCAAGTGAGCCTTACCTTCTGTGTATTTGTTTCGTTATGGGTTGAACTTTGTACGTCTAAGTCATGTACGCACCTACACTAGGTGTCTGTTTGTTTGTCGGAAAATTTGATCTTGTTATGACTGTTCTTTGTACTGTTTTCTGTTGAACTTCACACTGGGAAATAGATGTTTTACATAATTTATGTTTGCTGTACCATCCTATCTCATTTTAATTATTTGAGTATCTCAGTTTGTAAACCCTCGTACTCGCTTAATTAATACTAGTTGTCACGATATGAAACTTTTTCGTCACAGAGTTTTCTTCAAGCCAATCAGGTAGGTATTGTTCCGATTACCGAGACCAGCTTTCGGAGTCGTTCTCACGCGTTTGCTGTTGCTTTGCATCTTTCTTTTAATGACCTCTACGTGTATTGGTGTCCGTCACGAGCCGTGAACTCGGTTCGTGTACGGTGCATGAAACCTGTCTAATGGTATGGTGGTACATAGTCGTAGTTTGATTGCTATTATTGTCTCGGTTGTTCTTTTATCTCTTCGTTCTTACGCGGTTGCTTTCTCTTTATTGTTGAATTTATTCGCCGTTTTCCTCTCCGTTTTTCGTTCTTTTTAACTTCATACCTCTGCGGTAATTACTCTACAGGCGACCGGCTTTTATTTACTGTCCTCTATTTCATCTTAGCTATCTCATTTTGTTTCTTGTTTGTCCTATGCACTTTTACACTACTCTGTTCTGTCTGGGGAACGTTTTTATTATTGTTGTAAATTCGTCCACTTTGCAGAGCTTTGCAAACATGTCTGCTTTGTGACTGTTCAAGGTGACTGATCCTTTCTCAATTGCTCAACCCCGTGGGTTTGACCATCCCTCTCTGAACGTACCCCATCGTATGGACTTTACGTGACAAACATTACGTATCGAATGTTTGAGGCACTCCTTTAAAACGCTAAGGGGACGTCTACCACGAAATCTTGACATTTTGCGCGTTATTGGCTTACTGAAAACCGGGGAATTTCATCTCGGCAATGCGAAAGATTGAAACCATTGTGATTGGTTTGTTCATTTTTTGGCTATGTACACTTGATGTAAAAGTTAGCAAACTTACTTTACCGACTGACAAAAGTAAACCGAGTATATCTCAGCAGAATTATTCTTTCTGTTCCAGCGATGTCAAATATCGTCGATCTAACAGTTTTGTAGACTTTGGCTTTCTCATGTTCTCTCTTGGCTTAACTTTTCTATCTGATTAGTGTGCTGTGACGAATCTGTCGTAGTTGCTGTACACTATATTTTGATTATGTCGACATATGAATAAGTAGGCTATCTAACGATAGTGTGATGCGGCTGGCATAGGCACTGTGCTTCAGCAACAATGTAAGTGGTCGCGTGCCCGCGACGTATGCTGGTAATTGCTTGATCACAACCGCCGAATCTTAACACAGATCGTTTTCGTACTGACTGAGTTCGTGCGGTTTTGTTTTAATTACTTTTTGTGAATATGCATCAATTCATCCATGGGTTTCAATGGTGATAAGAACCGTTTGATGGTTTAGCCAGCTGGGCTGTCTTACTGTTCGGCGAAAGTGCTGGGGAAGGTTTGAGTAAGGATTATCCAGTACTACACCGACATCGTAATCAGTCATTGGGACCGTTTTATGCTATGACGACTTATGGGACCCTGCGTGGAATTACCTGACCACTATCTGTACGAAAGTTCAGGCAGCTAAAGTAACTTAGAGAAGTATTGGCGGGAAACTATCCTTTTGTCCGCCAACTGTTTTCTGAAAATGTCTTGGCGACAAATGGTTTGATGGATTCGTAGTGAATCAGAGGGGAAACACTTCAAGGCGTAAAAAAATTAACATTTGATTGCGGCACAAGCGTTGCGCATAAGCGGTCGATTTGTTCGGCCTATCACGCATGATCTGACAGAGCATTGTTCACTCGAAGACCTCGCAAAAAATGGTTGGCGTGTATTTTCAAGCATATTTACATCATGTCCGTTCTGATGATATCCCACATCGTAGTGAAAGAATTAACCTTATAGAGATTGAGGTTCGTTGCAGTACGCTCATTGTTACAGTAGAACGGTGTAGGGATAGTTGTCTCCTCACGCGTGTGGTTCGCTGTACTTGGGCTGGATCCCATCCCCTCATTGTTCTAAGGGTGCTTTGTTTTTTAACGGTCTCAGCGACGACCATCACCCATAACTGAAGAACGACATGCACTGCCTTATAATGCATCAGTTTGATTCCGACTTCTCCAGCTTCAGTTCGTTTTACCCATTTTTGAACGCAGTTCACGTATGTTATTCATTGTTTAACATACTGACCAGCTAGTAATGTCAGTGGACAATATGTGGATGGACACAAGTGGCGGGTGACCGCAAGATAGATCACTCGCTGTATTTAGGACTGTTTGGAACATTTTCGAGTTTATCCAGATCACCGTTATAATAACTTTAGGGCGAGTGTGCCGTTCTGTATCACTAACAGTTAGCATGTCTGCAATCTGCCAAGCTGACTAAGTCCGCTTGTTGCTTTGTTTGGCCAATGAACCTGCCCTCTCCAAGAGCATATCCGACTTAACTGCGTCGTGTCGGTGTGCCCAGACAAGCTTTTCAATCATCCTCGAGAACAGAGGCCCTATCTTAATATGGAGGATGACTGTTCTGTGACAGAATGTGAGAAAGAGAGATTATTTTACCGAACTGTAATTCGTCGACAGTCGTCTATTGTGCTTTAAGAATCTGTCATACATACCTGCGACAACCGTCAACGTTGTGATTTGATTCTTGTTGCATCGACGTTTTTGGCCCTCTGACATTAACGAAACGATCCAAACACGGTTAATAGTATGTGAGAATCGAATTGAGTTTAACTCTGTCGGTGCTTTACTCGTACTAGTACGCCGTACCAGATACTTGAGCATTGAGGGGTTTCGCAGCAGTAGTGGCTTCACTGCAACCCCTTTAGCGTTACCCACAGAAGTACGCTTATAAACTATTTCAAAATATCAGAAAGAGCTTTGACGCGTGCAGTTTGTTTTGCCATGCAGTCACATGACTTTTCAAATTTATGACCCATTATATAGTTATTACTAGGAGGTGTGCAAATGACTTTTTACGTGATGATGTTTGAGTTAGCTGTTTCGAACATGTGATGAATGTCTGTAACAGAGCGACCTGTATGGCTGATGTGCAGATTTTTGTAGTGATCAGATGAAGACTGTACATTAGCCGTGTACGCCTCTGTCCTTATTGTTATGTTCGTTTACCAGCGGTGTCATAAAACGAATCATGTAACCGGTGTTGGTGTATACTTGGTTCTAGCCATTCTGTCTACCAAATCTCATTGCAGTTGCATTTATCACATCCAACGAATCCACAGCCTACTCATAATGCAATGCTCACCTCACACTGGACCACCCCCAGCCGTTGTACTTGACAACCGTATTTTTGTTTACGCGATTCTTCTGCACTGCATTGGTCACTGTCCATCGGTTAGCCTCGATTTGTTCAAATCTGCGAAATGCTCATGTGCTCTGCTAGTTTGGTGAATGCTAACGTGGGTGTTGCTATTTCACGAATTATTCCCTTCTCTAACAGCGTGTCCACAAATGTAGCTCGTCCTGATGGAACACAGTGTATCATAAAGGTGCACCCGTTTACTGCGCTTGTCTGAATTTTCAGAAAGCATCCCCTTTCGTTCCATCTGGGCACCGTTACCCACGCGTTATCGTCTTCGTTTCCTACCTCTGAGACTTCTGCTCTTTTCTTCTTTTAACAGTAGACTTAATATGCTAGCCGGCACTCTTGCTGATAATGGAAGTGCTTTGAAAACTGACGTACATGTCTGGATGCTCAGGGCAATTTTTCTCACTAAGGTTTAACCGGCGTATTTGAAATTTCCAAATCGTATCGCCGTTGAATGAGATGGTCTGTTTAGTCCGTTGTGGAATTGCTGACAGCCACGGTGTTGGGGAATTAACGTCCCGGTCGTGTTGTATTTCAGTGATGAGAGCGTTTCGGATGACTAACTATTCAATTCTTCAGCAGGTCAGTCGAATGCAATCTGTTCTGTTTTGTACACAGTCTTGAATAACTGCTTGTAGAGCAACTTTCATCTGCACGAAATATTGGAAAGCATCATCATATCCCGTAGGTGCCTCCGAGAGACGCCATTGTGTATCGCCGTCTTGGACATTGCGGGATACCGTTTGTTTTACAAGACCGAACAACAGCGTGACAGAATGCATCTATGTATGAATAACATAGTGTAGTATGAAAAATGTATTTCTCTTTTGTTCATTTTACCAACCTAATAAAGATTGATTCTGTCGGGTATTGGCACTTCCCTTTACACTATCAATCTCGATTTACAACGACGGCTCATCAAATAACAATCAAACGAGTTGGTTCGTCAAATTGAAGTGGTCAAATTCAACAGCAAATGTTATGCGCAAACGATATTTTTGCCCACTGGATTGGTCGATGTCGCTTGATCGACAAGCTCGTCGATTACTACCGAAACCGACTGGTGTTGAACGATGGTTCTGTGATCGAAATATCCGAGTCGGCATTGTTGCGTATTAATAACCTTACCTGCTGGGCGATCAGTGAGATCGGGCATCTCAGCCTGTACCCTGCATGCACGCTAGAGTTGACCAGTGATCGGATGAATCGACTTGAGAACCGTTCAATCGAGCACTTAGGTGGGCTTCGGCTCGTTCTGTCTGCATAAATATCACTGCCAGTGAAATTGTAGATAACACTTTAGATGGGGTGATTCGTTACATTATGTGCTGCGCCACCTGCCACAACATACCTGTCAGGTTGACACTTACTCGCCTAGTCCAACGGCTGATTAGTGTTTCTATGTGTAGATTTCGATCTGCCACTTACGGGGATGACCAGATGATTTTTGAAGTGCAAATTGTAGAACCCTTCTCTTGGGACCTAAGCGCAGCAAGTCTGTAACTTTTTTCATCAGCGCAGAAAGAAGACATGTGTTGCGATATGTTAACATTTCGTTTACTCTCATCAGTCGCAAACGTAAAACATGCAAGTTATATATGACAGATAGTTAGAGATAGACAGGGTATGGACACGCATACAATCACACCACGTATTGTTATCACCACCACGGCAACCCTATAGGTTTGTGCACACAGCGCCGGCTGGTGAGCTCTAATCAGCATGGCTTCGCTAAAGGCCAGTAGCTTTGGATTCTGCTGACGTAACAATATTTTGAAAGAGTTAAGTGAAACCACCTGGTGACTCGTTATTATGATGTGTCTGGCAATCGATGACGCAGGGCTTCGAGTAACCGATTCATCGGTTTCCAGTTGTGTCATGCGCTGTTTTAACCAGTTTGGGAGGTGTTCGGCCACACGCTGAGATAGCCGTCGGTCTGTTCTGCCTATGTAAACGTCACCGCAACTGCAAGTGAACTGATAGACAACGTGAGAGACAGAATGGTCAGACCGACTGCGTTC
>QNGE01002920.1:69301-99186 GCA_008508345.1 Paragonimus westermani
AAGCTACTGGCCTTTAGCGAAGCCATGCTGATTAGAGCTCACCAGCCGGCGCTGTGTGCACAAAAGTGGGTGAAGCAACCTATAGGGTTGCCGTGGTGGTGATAACAATACGTGGTGTGATTGTATGCGTGTCCATACCCTGTCTATCTCTAACTATCTGTCATATATAACTTGCATGTTTTACGTTTGCGACTGATGAGAGTAAACGAAATGTTAACATATCGCAACACATGTCCTCTTTCTGCGCTGATGAAGTTATTGAAGGGAACTCAGTGTTTCATGTAACTTTTTTGTTTGCCTATCGACGTCAGAAATCTGTTGTGGATGGTCTCTTGCCACCGACGTTTTCCGAATCAAATTTGCTTCAGCCCATTGATTCGCCTGACAGTCGAATAGAGTGGTTGTGATTAAGTTTGTGGCGTCAGGTATTCATTTCCTCACATGAGTTTTGTTGACTGGTAGGTTTTCTGTTGGCTGTTGTAATTTAGCTTAGATTTCTGATTTCATGTGACATTTTCCAGATATACATCTTAAAGCTGTTTTATACCATACCGTTTCTAAAAAGTGCAACTTATCTAAAAGTAGCAAGCATCCATGCTCCAAACTTTTCTGCAACCCGTTCATCGGGATTCAACATCCGTGATGTCGGAAGCTTCGTTTCCTATCGTCCCCTTCACTTTCTGACAGTAAATTTCCCTCGAGTGCATCTGCTTTTCACTTTTAACAAGAATGCTTTCTTCCTTTTTTAATTGACATTGTATGCTTTGTTTTGGAATCAGAGGCTTCTAGTCTAATGCATCGTCACGAAACTTTCCAATTTGTCCGACGTTTGATCAGACTTCTTGATTGTACAATGTGCGAACTACGTCTCTGTGGTAGATTTTTCAAGTATGAATACCCTGTGTTTTGATCTAAACAGTTTCGAGCTCATACGCTGGAAAATCCACTGAATAGCAATTCGTGCTTTAAACTGGTTGAATCATAACAAGAAAAATGTCGCAATTGAAAATGTACTTGTTTTTCTTCATCTTCAAAAAATGTTTACAAACATCCTAGAAATTTCTTCGATTAAACACCATTCCTGAACAGTGTACTTTCATTCTGTTATCACTGACACGGGAACCAATTCGCATGGTTTCTCCTGAGAGATGCTCCTCTTGTCAGCCATCCCCAAACTGCTGTGGAAACAGGAGTAATGTATTCTTGGAGTTGAAGTGCTTCTTGGACTAATTCAGCTGATTTTTTAATCGATTTCAACGTTCCTGTTTGTTTATACTTACGAACGCGCTACTTGGTCATACTCATTGTTGTTGTCGCACTTTCTGTCTGTCTGTCTGTACTAGTCTCTTTTCCCATCCCATTTAAACTGCCTTCTTGTTATCATCTTAGACGATGAGCATTGATGAGATCATGCAGCAAGTTCGCGAGATTTACGGTGATGACAGTTTGGCCATGTTAGAGGACGCGGACACAGAACCGGATCCCGATCTATCTGGTAACGCCTACGTGATTTCACAGGGGGTAAGTTCAGTGCATTTGCCTTTATATTTAAGCATCCTGTTAACATTACAGCATCGTTTTGCTTAATTTTCCCGAAGTCGCTACACATGAAGGTACTCATGTGGAACCTGTCTCATGTAACCTCTGTTCCTATGGTTTATTTTATCTGTGGGCGAACAATGTGTTTAATTTCTTACAGAACCTCACTTCTCATATGCAGTCTTCCATGCAAGGACCATTGAGAAGTATGAAATGGTGCAAAGCCTAACAATGTATACTTAATGTGGTTGTGTTTACGGTGGGGCTGTTGTCGAATTCAGGAACTCCACATCAAACGAAACAAAGACAGCTTGACGACACCATGCACATGTTAACGTCTTACTTCACAAGCTTACTTAACAATACGAGGCTTTGTGCACCGATTGCTGAAGCGATAATCCACATCTTGGGGACGTTTCGAGGTAAAGTGTTTCACGTGATAAGATGGTGGATTGTGTATTTGGAGTTGATTGTAAGTTAGTGAGACAGGTCAGCGAACGTTGCCCATTTCCTATTAATGGCTTAATATATGAATGTGTTGTACGTGTGGGTTTGGATGTGATGTAAGGTGCGTACGAGGAATTAGTCTGAACGGTGGTCACCGGTGGTCTGCGATCCGCTGTTGGTTCTTTTTAAAATTGCATCGAACAGTTGAAACGTCGTGCAACCCCAATGTCCACACTTAGATTATTGTTGTGATGACAAACATTCCGTGAATCAGTGATTTGCTGTTCGTTCACGCTTCATACTTACATACATTCTCACGGGACACTCGATTTACTGGTCAACAGTTAACATCGTTATTCGGCACAGCTCAGTAACGTAGTTTAATTTCAGTGCACACTGAAAAAGAGGAAGGCGAAGAGATGAAATCGTATTCATGGTTTCTTCAAACTAACTCAGGTTTGACCACCACTTGCTTCTGCACAATGGATCTCGATGTTCGATTGCCATCTTACCCAGAAGGCCTCAGAGTCCTTTACTTAATCCCAATACAAGTTGGACTGACCCGTATCCTAATACGGCAATTAGAATTAGTCATTTTTTTCACACTTCGTCTCTTTCCTCGTTTTTTCATCGTCCGTTAAGCTAAAACCTCTTTTTGGAACACTGATTGACCTGTAACTGTAACATTCTGACCCCTCGATTTGTCTTCTCTTAATTCATTCCACTGCGTTAGTTGCTTTTGAGATTAATTCAATCTGCCGGTCTTTGAACAAACCCTGATATGTTCTTTTAATGTGGATTTATAGGCCGAAGCAAAATGTCCTCGATAGACATACCACAAACCACGCCTGTGGCCTTGTAAATTTTGGCTGCATTCAGCCACGAAATTTGCCCACTGGGTGTTACTGAGGTAGAATCAGCGTCGAAAGCAAGTCCTTTTCTTCCTGAGAGATTGTGTGATAGCTTCAGGGGATTTCAAATGTCTTTGAATGTAGTCACCGGTTCAGAATTAAACAGAAAGCGGACTTCAGCTGACGTCACTTGCTGCTCAGTTATTCGCTACTATTTATGCCCTGTGAACACTAGTTTGAAAACGACTGTTACCCTGAAAAATGTAGGTTGGTTGACGGCACCCGATTCGGATTAGACTGTCACCGTGACCGAAGCCAAAGGATGCCTGTGCTTAACCATCGCCGCAAGTACCTTGAACTGTACCACTCGCGGTTCAACCCACAAACCACATATCCAGTGCAAACCCAAAGGAATAAGACCGGTAGGTGCCTTTATGTCCGGCCGGCCAATGCTGATTAGCTAGTTGATTGGCTAGCACAAAAGGGTAACCCATACCTCTCGGAGAATAAACAGAGAGAGACTGCAATGACAAGACCTTAACTGAGAAGAAAGGTGTAGAGTGCAATGTAAAGAGCATTTCGGTACAGGAGTGCATGTTCGTGGATTCAAGAGAGGGCAAGGATGAAAAACTAAATTCAGATTAGATTTCGAAAAGAACGCACGAACCATTCATCTTATAATGCACCAACAAAGCTGACGAAAAGAATATGTAGAAGACTGCAACCATCCAAGTTTCTGGAAAGAGGAGCGGGTTAGTCGCCATACGACCGTGGTCTTGGTCAATGCAGTCGTTAACAGATACAGAATCGACATACTGATATGACCTGTCTAAGCCTAACGTACTCGTCTCTTCGCCAACGGTGCACTATGAGTGCATTGGTGACCTACTAATCCCAAACGACGAGCACATTCGCGGCCTCATATATCACAACATCATATAGTCCGGTCGCTACGATCTATGGTACCGATGGTTCTCTCGCTTACCGCGCGCTTTCGTTCTTGGCCGCGCAATAACTGCTCGTTGAACTTGCGGACGCCTGTCCGAACCGCATTCCTCCAGGCAGTTCGGTTCAACGCCCGGACTTCCGAACATCTAAAATCAAAGTTACAACGTTAAAGATTTACCTTTGCAACATCCTGGCATCTCCGCTTTTGACCACCAGGATTTCACTTACCCTATTTCACTTGTCCATTCAGCAGCTGCAATGGAATACGGTCATCACCCATTCGGCGGGCGTAACCTAACTAACGAGGGTGATTGAGCATCAACAGAGCTTCGATCCCGTTCATGTCCGTTCGACGTAATACCTCAGTGTTCGGGACCATGTCCGACGACCGAATACCCAGAATGCACCTCAGACGTTGCACATGGAAGGGGCTCAGATGGCGCACGTTCCGCTGACACCATGCCCACTTTTCACTGCCGTACAGTAGTGTAGACGGCACTATTGAACGCTAGACAAGGAGCTTGGCGCTAGCCTTCAGGTCATGGTACTTCCAAACACATCTTTCTTAATGTACGAACGCAACACTAACCTTCGTCGCACGAACTCTTAGCTCGCGGCACACGGACAGTTGTGTCGACAAATTGCTACCCAAGTAGCAGAAGTTCGCGCAGCTACCGATGACGTCTTCATTGATGCGAATTTGTGGTGAAGGTTCAGAAACAGCGGCTCCATCCGAGAAGGCTGAAAGAAGAAAAAACGTCTTCCCTATGTTGATATCCAATCCAAACTTGAATTCAGCGGACGCCAAGGCCGTCGCCAAGCTTTGTGGTTCTTCTTCACTATGTGCCAACAATACATTGTCATCTGCGAACAGAAACATGCGCATCGTTGGGGTGTCTAATCGGGTTGGGGCGCCGGAACATCAGATGTTCAGTAGGCGCCCACCCGTCTGATAGTCTGTCTCAACGCTATCCTCCCCAGATTCCTGGAAAATGACTATTACCGTGGCTGTCAAATATAAACTAAATAGGGCTGGGGCTAGGACACAACCCTGCTCTACGCCAGTGACAATCTCAAAATCATCAGTGTTTGGTCCACACCATTGAACCTTCGCCTTCATGTCCATCTAATCATACTGACGAACATTCCTGGAGATCCAAACTTACGAAGCACCGTCCACAACGCCTTACAGCTCACGGAATCAAAGGCGTTGGTGAAGTCCATAAACACGGTATGCAGAGGCTGGATTCGTTCCCGCCACTTCTCTTGGGACTGTCGAGCAGCAAACACCAGGTCGATCGTACTGCGACTCACCCAGCATCCGTATTGTTCCTCAGGAGCATTTGTCTTCAAGACTTCCGTATTCAGCCGGTTCAGAAGGATTCTGGCAAACACCTTGCCTGCGCAGCGCAGAAGAATGATGCCCCGATAACTGTTGACGCATTGCTTGTTACTCTTGCCTTTGAACGAGGGTACGATAAGGGCATCCGTGAATTCCTTCGGCACCACCTCGAGCTCCCAGATGAAGTGAACCGGCTGGAACACTGCACATTCCAGCTGCTTTCTTCAGGATCTCACCTGACAGTCCATCCTCGCCTACAGCTTTCCCGTTGCGCAGTTGACCAATCGCTTTCTGCAACTCTAGCAAATCCGGGGTGAGAGCAAGTGAAGGTTTGATGGCCTGCTGCGTCAGGCTGTTCACGGTCGTCCAATCAATGGTAGCAGGACGGTTTAGTAGACTACCAAAGTGTTCACGCCACCCTTTCGGGATGCTGTCTGGCTAGATGCACTAACCGCCGGTGTCCACGCCTACCAGTGCTTTGATAGACTGGATGGAGGGTACCGAAGATCGCCATAAGTGAATCATAAAACTAATTTTGTTGTCAGCGATCCGCCCACCCTGCTTCCTCTACAAGTTGTCCTTAATTTCGCGAACACGCCGGGCCAGTTGACAGCGAACAGTGTGGAACGTCGCTCTCTTGTCTTCATTGTCCAAGTCCATTTTGGAAGTGGCAAACGCTGCATTCTTCTTTCGTACCAAGCTGGAGGTAGCCACGTTATTGTCATCAAAACAGTCCGGTCATTTCTTACGCTCCACACCGATGGTCCCAGTGGCTGCTGCCGTGATCTGTTCTCTGAGTTGTTGCCACATACCCTCGGGGGGAGATGGGGTGGATACGGGAGTGTCGTGCAGACAAGCGGCAACTGCACGTTGAATAACGGTCTTCCTCCCGCAGTTGTGCAATCATTTGTCTGGGAGATCTACGATAAACAGACTTGCATACATGGATGAGCAGTTTGGTCCTGACCAGCCGATGATCTGTGCTACCTTCAGCGCGTGATACGCACTTCACGAATGTCGCGTTTCCGAACATTCACGTAGTCAAGCAAATGCTGATGATCGCTTCGTGGGTCAGTCCAGGTCGTGATGTTGCTCGCATGCACCTGTAATCAGGTATTCGTAGTAGCCAACTTGTGAGTAACACACAAGTGGAACAGACAGTCACCATCTTAGTTGTCTGAACCGGCGCCATAGGGACTCCCCAGCCAAGCTACTGAGTCGCACCCAACTTGAGCGTTTAAGTCACTCAGAACAAATGGTCGGTCACTCACCAGCGCCGACCGGATTGTGGCGGACATCCGATCGTAGAACTGGTCCTTTGCATTATCAGTGTGGCACACATTTGGACCATAAACTAACAAATGTAGCACACTTACCTCGACCGTGTCGCAGGCGCATCGACAGAATTCGAGGGCTGATGCTGTGCGGTTCCCTTATCACCAAAGCGTTGATGTGGTCAGCGACTGCGAAACAGATACCATACTCCCGAGCACCGTCCGCCTGGTAACCTATCAAGTTAAAGGTGTATCCAGCACCTGCTTCCCTCAGCTTACCTTGGTCTACAAGCCTTATCTCACTCACGGATGCTGTGTCGATGCCACAGCTGCTAAGTCCCGCGGTGATAGGTGCGTTGCCGTGTTCTGGTCATCCTGTGATGGTGCATCGATCCAGCAGCGTGCAAACGTTCCCTGTCCCAGTGGAAATCGTCCTGCGTCCCCGGACGTGTCTCAAGTTGGTCGTCGTATTCCTGAGGCTTAGGTGAGTGTTGTTTGCCCTAGGACTCGTACTAGCGAGGTCGTTAGGTGGGAAAGAAAGGGTTTGGCAGTAGCATATCGTCGTCCATCCACCGTGACGCAGACAGCAGATAAGGCAACCTGGTTCATCGTACGCGATGACCGGTACAGTATGGTATTCGATTTGCGTTGTATCATAACATGCGTGGCTAAGGATACTGTCAGCATGCCCAGACCTAGACAGGAGGACGATTAGGGCCCTCACCCAAAGCTTTCGACTCAAAAAACCTGTACTGCAAGACAGCAGGAGACACACATATACACAACAGTATTAACCACTTGGAACAGGTTCGACAGTCACATCCCAAAATATTCAGCACACACACAGTGAACAACAGTATTGCACAGACAAACGTACCACACATACGCACGAAGTCAGCTGAATGGGACTTAAAGTCAAAAGAGCACTACTCCCGTTCACAGATCGATGCCTTCTACATGCACACTGGCCGACTATGCTCTTACTTACTTCGAATAAAGCAGTCCGTCATTGTTGTTAATATGCATTACTTCGTGCTGATCGTCCGTGTCACCCGTGAGTATCGCTCGTTCCACCAGTCAATAGTTCACTTTATTCAACACAACTGTTTGAATTTCAGCATGTTAAACACCAAAATTCAGCGATCGGTTGAAATTTGGAAGATGGGTCGGTGATTCGGGTTTCTGCCGGAACAAGAAGAAGAGTGGTTGTGTGGGCTAAGCGACTGGAGGATCACCCACACATTTCCACAATGCAGTTTGGCGTTGCTTCAATCCATACATGGGTTGCTGTCTGATCAACTGGAAAGAGTATGTGGGTCGTCTTGGATCACACATTCATTGGTTTAATCCACATGAATTTGCTATAAGAGCAGTTACTGTTAACATCTTCCGTATCTGGTGACCAGATATCTTATGGTAATAATAAGCTGACCGATGGATAAATCCCCGTATAGGAGTTCAACTAGTCCTGAGGATGTCTCGGCATTGCGTTATTTCTTGTTTGTCCGACTGTATACGTTACTGGGTACATAGCGTCGAGTCGAGGGTCACTGGAACAAACGTCGTGGTCTTCTGTGAAAGTGGATTAGTCGTCGTGTCAGTGGCGTTGGACGAATGCCGCCTTCTCGAGAAACAGGTGTACCCACTTTCAAATACAGCCACATGAGAGTGTAAGCCATGCTTCTCCTCAGATCCTATTTGACTACTCGATGTTAGGTGACCCTGGCCATTTGTTTGTCTACGAATATTCGTGTGTGTGTGTGGTCTGTGTGAGCTGATATCGAGAAAGCTGCTCAATAATGCAGATGCTCTATTTCGTTTGCTTCTCGATCAAAAAGACACGTTGGGCTGACAGAAAAAGGCCATAATATCAATTGTTTCATTTCTCTATGTCAAATGAGTCTCGCTGCCACGCTCCCCCTCCCAGCTAACACCAGTATTCACAAATAAGGCTTGACGTTTTGAACGCTGGAGTATTTTGTGTATGCATGCCAACGAACTCGATAACTAACGATCCCGCTAGGTATAGAGCTACCCACATTGTTGCCGCCGAAGATATTTGACATTATCTTTACTCACATGGTAGCCAGATCACACAGGAGAAAAGTTGCGCAAGCAGCAGTTGTCAAACCCAAATAATTGGCGGTTGTCTGTGTATTGGTGCCAGAGACACTCTCCAGTATCGAAAGGAGAAGTATCTAAACAGCGGCGCTCGCCTGGGCGTCTTTCATCTCCTCCCAGGCATTGAGGCTACAATAGACATCGCAGTACTTGACGATTTTGCTTTCATGGAGTTTATGCTGCCCTAAAGCTCATCTTTGACTGAATCTGGATATGTTTGGTGTCTGCTACTTTTAATGGAAGCTTCAATCTGACGTGGATTATGTTGCGAAGCATGGTTTCAGTTTCTCTGATTGTCAGAATGAGAAATATGTGGAGGAAACACATGTTCATGGGTTGTGTAGAGTTTTAGCTTGCCGCAGGTACCACTGTAATATTTAGAGTCCCTTAGATTCTTCGATAATTAAACGGGATCCACAGGGTGATGGAATTGTCTGTAGTTGCCGATATTCGGAGAAGGTGCGTGCGCCATTCAATCAGCTAATCGCTCGTGAGTCTGTTTGCTCGCGTTTGTGAAATAGCATGACTATTTGAAGTTTTGTTGTTTGCAGATCGATTGACTGCTTTCATCCATGGTGCTTATAATTGGCTACGTAATTTTATACTGTCTTGTCTTATCTATATATATATATATATTTTTGGTCACTACCTTTCAAAGTGAACTAGTGCCATTTTTATAACTATATCTGTGGGCTGGTTGCACACAAACAGCTGACCGGGTCACGAACCTCAGTCAACTTCCACTTGTGCTAATCGACATTAGTCAAGGTCACCTGATGCAAATCATACCACTCCAAGGTCATCCACTACATATTTTTGCGTAGATCAATCATGTTTTAACTATATGACGCGGCTTAGTGTGTGAACTGGTTTGTCGGATAAAATCGATCTTATTTCTTGTGGTTTTTACGAAGGATTTTTGTGAATTTTTTTTATGTTAATCGGTAACTAGGCCTTCGAGAATTGACAGATTTATGTAAACGGTTTTATTTTGCTACTTGATCTACGGTGTGGTGAAACAGCTACTACCCTTTTGGGTTTTCTAAAGCTTACAGTTGCTTTCATCAGCTTTTTTCATTCAGCTGCAGAGCACATCCGACTCATCAATCACCAATCCCGGCTCCATCCAAGAGGATGTAGGAGAGTTTGTACACCCGACAGACCGGCCGCGCTCCCGTACCACACAATCGGATCCATCGCCGAAGCATAGCGGTTTGGGCACAACTGATGAGGATGAATTCAACGAAGACGGTTTGCATCCAGACAGCGTGAATTCGCGTCACACTGATCCCGAGGCCGACGGGACGGACGAGCGAAATCGACTGATTGAACGCGTAATGCGTTGTCGAACGCCTGACTTGCGTCGTAACACCAACGATAGGATTGTTGACACAGAGCCCACGTTACCGGTGACTCACTCAACTGGACATTTGTCTTTAAAACCGGAGCGTAAGAAACGTTCGAAAAAGCGGCGTAACCAGTCTTTTGGTTTGACCGACTCCAGTTTGGCTGCTGGACCGGTGGACAGTCAGCTGATCATTCCAGACGTTGATGTTGATGATCCGCATGGTTCGGTCGCTTGTGCGCCAACACATGATCACCCGGGTCAATTATATGTGAACACATTGATTCCACTCAGTGTGGACGCCCTGTTTGCTTGCATCTTCACAGACTCCGAGTTCTTTCATCGCCTCAGCACATCGCGAGGCACATTTAACATGGTTCAGGCCACTTGGCCTCCGTTGATGTGGCCAACAACCGATTCTGAATCAGGACACCCTGAGCCAATAGAGAATATTGAACGCACCATCGGGTACACATTGAGTTTGAAACAAAAGCTAGGCCCACGCACGTGTGCTGCAGTTGAACATCAGGTCAGTGCTTTTATTCTCCTCTACTCTCCAGGTCTCCTGGAATTTATCCCGTTCACGCTTCTCATCTTCCAACAATCAGTTCCTATGCAAAATCCAAGTGTGTGCACATCACAACGTTCTCGATCGAAGGAACACTTAATTCGAGTTCTCCTCCTATCAGAGCACACCAGTACTGCGTGTCATTGTCCAGATCGAAATTTGCATTCCGGCTGTCGTTTTTTGGTTCTCCTGTTAACCCCAACACCAGCCATGTTACAATGAATATGACGGCATAACTATATTCAACCGCACACAGCTACAGCTGTGTTAAGCTTATCGGAGTAGCTCTGAAGGAAAATAACCCAGTAGTCCGGGCCCTTCAGTTAGATTGACACTACTATCTTCATTGACCTAAATGGTCATTCTCTGGTGTACTGACAGAAGTTCAGGAATTGAGACTATTCCAGTCGCTCATGCCAGAAACTGAACGTTTTATTCTAGTGAATGAAATAAATATACTGTTTAAGAACGGTTCATCTATCATGCTACTATATAGAGCTTCGTTTTATTATGAATTAGAATCACCCTGTTAATTCGTCCGCCGTACATCTTAGTTCTCTTATTTCTCTCACAAGTGTCCCTCATTGTTTCTTTCGGTGCGTGCTTGCTTTGAGTTTGTCACGCTCGGTGCTGCCCACACCAATGTGAAAAGCAATCATCCTGTTTATTCCTCCTTGTGCACTACTGACCGGTTTGACTTCGAATCGAATCGGATGTTTCTATGTCTACATTGGTCTGATGTTTGTACATGGCACACACGATAAAAATCGGCGCACACCATAAGGTTGTATTTTCCAGAGTAAACGATAACCGACACTTAAATCTACAGCCTTACTGTAACTTACAAACGTTAGAATTGGGAAACGAATCTAATGCGGTTTGAGGTTATAAATGACTGCAGTGAGTCACGTAGTAATGCACAAGAACCAAGGTGGTTAGTGTGGCTGGTCATAATTGATGGCAAGTTGGTAAACGAATTCGATTGAGCCGACGAAGAAATGGATCATCAAGAGATTTGTATAATCCGTGTGGTCTATCATCAGTGTGCAGGTTGCGAATGCAGTTCATTTCACGTGACACTACCTTACGTCCACGTCGTGTTTAACGACAGCATTTTTGTCCGCGTGAAATAAATCAAAGGAAAATTCAACACTGCACTAATAGATGATTACCAAAAGAGTCTAATCATCGTTGTCGTATGTAGGCATGGAGCGGCTATGCGGATTTCTCGGGCTGTTCAAATTGTGGTTAAAACAACTTTACACCTTTTATTTCTGGGGCTTCTAGCTATGCTAATGTGTCGAGTATAGCTATCCACTCTGTTCAACGAAGCCAGTCGTGGCATACTTTCCCTTCTCTCTGATTTTTAAAGTATATTCATCTGTCGTGTTTTGAAATTTGACCACATGATACGTGAGTGGTTGATGATCACGCATACGAGTGAAAGTTTGCTGCTTGAAGTAGAGGCTTCTTCGGTGCAGGAGAGCCAATAGTCTTTTCGTTGACTCGTCCTGCCCCATCATTGGTTCTGCCCACCCATCCACTATATGGGGGTTTTAAAGAAGGAAGGTGACCCATTTTGGACTTCTCATCAGAATCAGAACACGTAAATCATCGAACTTGCAAAATGATATATTTTGCCACGGATAGGTTAGATCAGTGGCGCAGTGGTGGACACTATTGTCTCCTAAAAGCGTAGCCGAAACTCCAGGCAAGAGCAAAACTCGAGTGCAGTAAGTCTTTTCGAAAGGAGCTGGCTGCAAAGTCTATGTGATTGCATGGAGCTGTAATCAGTTGTGGGTAATGTTCAGTATATATTTATATCCCACATTCCCTACTGCTTATCAATAGCCGCTGAATAACTTCATCAATTTGTATGATTTCAATTTGGAGTACCAGTGGTTGAGTCATTGATTGGAGTTAACAGGGCGGTTACGATATCTCTCAAAACGGTCGCGCAAATTGAACATTACTTAGAAACGAGTGTGGTAGTGTTTGTGTTGGATAATTCTGTCGAGCCCAATTTGAATCCAATGACGCCACTGGTTGCCTCCTGAAAGCCTGGTCGGAGTTCCAATGTCTGTCGTAGCAAGAATGTACACTTGTAGATTCTTTCAACAGTGTTAAGCAAGCATCCGTTTGGGGATTTTGGAACCTCGTGCGTATAATCTTCTTCATTGGCTGCAGGATATTGTTATGTTTGATTGGCGATTTGATTGTTTGTACGACAGATCAGGTTACTTCATCTGTTGTCTACATCGAAACGTAATCGCTGGTTTGTTCCAACTGTTTCGTCACAGAGAAGCTAGATTTACACCATTTTGCTCAAACGACGTCCATTACTATAGCACCGTGAATCGCGTTTGATTAGGTCCTGTTTGGCTTAACACGTCCAACCAGTAGCCCTCGCTGTGACAAATGTACGCACTCCCTACCGTTGATAGTGGTCATCATACACCGTTCACACGAGTGAGACGAATTTGTACACAGGACAGCCTTGTGGAGAAATTAGGCTTGCTCACGTCCATACTACATTCTAATGGTTGCCCCAAAAGATTAATCAAAAAGCATAGTGGATCGGAACCACCAACTGAACTGGTGGTCACCGTGAGAAAAACGGTTCACGTAGAGAGCTGCCTATTAAGGCGGATTACGATATGCATAGGACTATTCAGATACAAATAAGTTCGATTAAACGAACATTCACAGCAGCCGAACTTCGTGTATTAGCTCGGACTCAGAAACCATCCGTCTTTAATCAGAGGAAGTCAGCTAATCGATATGTCTGCCACTTTCCATGTAATTAATTTGTAAGTTACAGAAGCAGGATTTCCAGGTACTTGATTTCCGGAGTGAAGAAACATTTACGTGAATGCATGCAAAAGTCCATTTCATCCCAAACCGGCAGTATCGTTGAATCACACACACCACCGATGTCCACAGTCGTTGGAAACGTCCTGACTTCTGGTCACATTATCGCCCGAGTTTGTACAGTCAGCACCCTGTTACGTCATTCTGATCCAGGACTTTTTCCGATTTGCTGAGGTGGTTGCAAACACTCAACTGAAGCTAGCGTTTTTTCAAAAACACCTTTTCGTACGCTTAACCTTGCCCTAAACCTGGTAGCCTTTCCTTTCCCACCGAATGACTGTCCACTCTCCCTAATTGTTTGATGTCAAAAGAACGAATCGTTGTAGATTCGATAGTGATGAGTCAGCACGAAATGTTTGCATGTACCACTCTCCGTGTTCTAATCTTTTTGTTCGGTCAGAAGTTACTCGCTTATAGGCTCTAAAAAAATATTGCATCTTGAAGGTAGTACATAAACACATGACGTATAGAGCGTTTTCTGTACGAACTGTTCATTTTACTGACTATGGTCTACGAAGCTATTTGAACTGAACGATGGTTGTTCAGATTGTCACAAACCCGGTCACCCTTGGTCATACAAATTGCTAGACGTCAATCAAAAAATTTACTACTCTCTATGTTTCCATAGTACCGATTTTTCTTTTCAGCAACAAATTTAAACATTTACATGCGGTTTCGTAACGTAGCTACTTTTTGATAGAAATTGAAAGGAAAGAATCAAAAGAATGACCACACAGTACGCTGAGTTATTTTGTATATGATTGCAAAACTCCTGCAGCTGCTATACACTGGTCCAGAGATCTGGCTTCTAGTATGCCTTATTTTGAATGTGTATGAGGAAAGTAAATACTGCAAAACGTAGCACGTGAGGTCCTGAAAACACAAAACTATTGTGGACACGTAGATTTTGCTTGACAACCTTTCTCATCTATTCTAGAACCCATGCATTGGAATTAAGAACTAAAATTTCTTATACTACGTATGACTTTTCCGCGAATGATTTGCATTTCAAATCTATTTAGAATGCTATCCCTTTGTACATCACTTCTGTTCTCTGTGTTCACTCGACCTTTGGACGTTGCTCCGATATGATCATCCGCAAATGAACTCAGTTAATTTGGCCCGTGCCTCACCTACGTTCTACTTTTTACGTTGACTGATTTTTGAGGTAAATTCGCCGGAACCACATTTTTTTAGGGTGTTTCAGGTATTTTCTGAATAATATACCTACCTGTAGTCGCCAGGTTTAAGTGCGACTCATTCGAACAAAATGGCAACCACAACTTCACCTACACTGGTTTCAGGCTCCAACATCACTGTCTCAATTGACGACGGATGTTTATATCTGTTAACGTTCGGGAGTGTCCACAATGGTGTAAGTGGACGTGACCACGTGAATCCATTAACACACTGGAAGTCAATATTGATGTTGAAATTTGGGTGCTTGTGTGCACTGGTGCCGTTATCATTGCAGCATTCTTATTAGTGTGCGTATTCTTGTCCGCCACATTAAGGTAGCGGAATAGGCCAAGCTCGTTGAAAAGAAAATGGTTTAATGGAATGACGCAGACTACTCACGCCGCCCTTATAAATAAAGTTTAGGCAATCCTACCATGAGTGTGCACGGTTGATGTTCGTCACTTATTGTCTCTAAACTGGATCGGTAAATAAAACAAAAGGGGACCTATACATGCTTACTCCCCTTTCCCTTCGGTCAAAGCTACAATGGACGTACATTTCAACTCTCGCTGAAGTGTATCCAGAAGAAAGAAACTCAGTGAAGTAGAGTGCGTTGCAAAACGTGCTCTAAAGTTCTCCTGGCAACACATCCCTAAATGTTTTCCCATTTGCCCGTTAGTTCTCTGTACCACTTCCTGGCTCAGAAAAAAAAACAAATATCAGTTTCGCGTCGGACCAACGGGTTATTCGCGGTCTTCTACTCAACGGTAGCAGGTCGGTTTGGCAGACTGCCGACTTGTTTGACCCAGATTCCCATACCTTCCGGCTGTATGCGGAAGATGTCAGAGTCCCCGTCATTCATTGCTTTAGTGAGTTAGACGGACTGACTAACCACTATCTTCAGCGAATAATTGCCTTGCTTCGGCTCGCCTTGGTTTACTTCACCATTGATCCTTGATTCCGTTAAGTTGTTCGGTTTATTACCAACGTCCGGTGCGAATTATAAACCATTTTTCCTCATTGCTGGGTTTCTTTTACATTAGACTGGATATGACGAAGTCGCCCTGCCATTCCAAACGCTTTGGGAGCTGCATTTCGAATGTTCTACGGAACGATGTCATCTGTTCCTTACGATTTTTGCACATGCCATCTGGGAGTAGTAGCTGAAAAGTGTCTTCGGAGTGAATAGCGACTGCACGTTGAAAGAGGACTGGTTCTTTTGAGTTCCCCCATTACACAGCATGCAGCTGTCTAGTAGGTCAGGTGGTCAACAACAAGGGGGATTGCAACTGTAAATAATTGACATTGTCCTGATTAGTCTATGTTCTGTACCACATTCATCCTTGCATACGTCTTGGATGCTTCGTCCCCTCCAAACATCACGTTATCGTTCGATCGCGTAATCAGGTGATCACTCCGTCGTGGCCTGCATGCATCCAGCTGGAAGCGGATGCTCGTGATTTCCGGGTTTTATGGAGCACGTAAATGGAACAGGCGATCACTAATACCATGAGTTCCGTTTACTTCCGACCACTCTGCTATATCGCGCTCAGCCCATGCGTTTAAATCGCCTGAAAGAAACAGCCAGTCACTCAGCAGTGGTGGGCTGGTTGTAGGACTGGTCCTTCGCATGATGGGCCAGATGGTTGTGCCTTAAACGGTGAAAAATGTAGCAGACTTGCTTTGACCAAGACACAGGTGCATGGACAACTCGAGAGCTAACGCCACCTGTCTCGCCTGTTATCAGGGACTTAATATGCTCTATTACTGCGAAACAAACACCATGTTCGTGAACACCTGCTAAGTAACCTGCCCGCTAGATAGTGAAACCGGCTGGTGCTTCCCAGTGTTTGCCTCAGTTTTCAAGCCCTGTCTCACTTAGTGCGGGTACCTGGGGGACTTAGCGGTTCATTTCCCTCGCATACAGTGCATTGTCGTGTTTTGGCTAGCCAGTGCTGCACCAGTTCAAGGGCGTACGCATATTCCCTGTTCCGATGGGCATTGCGTTACGCTCGCGAACTTGTCTTGCCTCTTTTAGAGACCCCACAAGGAACCTCCTACTCAACCGTCTAAACTTCTGGTCGATTCCACTCTAAGCCAGCGATCGAAATCTCTGAATCCGTTTAACGATGGAAAGCCAACCTTATCCAAGAGCGCAGTGAACAAGATGTTGGCTATTCATTCCGACCACTGCTACGCGTAGTAACTATGTCGTAATCTTCATCAAGCTTTATAGGTATATTATAAGTTATTTGGCTCTATGGAACAATACACCGGCAGGCATGATCACCGGTTGGTTGAGGGTACGCTCTCTAGGTCCTCCCTTTCCTATATGGGGAGCAGATGCTGAGCAACCGTAATATTTCTGCCTTCAGAACCTAATCACTTCCTCGCAGTGAGTAGTGCCACATACAGTTGCATGAACGTAACTGCTTTTTATCTAGTTGGTTCTCTTTGGCTTATGTGACATGGTTGCGCCTGATAGAACTGAGGTCCTAGACAGTACAACCATCCAAATCAGCACAATGGCTAGTGCGACCACTTCACCAGAGTAGGTTGCACTCTCACACATGACCATGTTAACTTGCGCAGTCAATCGTATGCCTCAATTTGATGTGACACATGTGCACACGATAGTAACAGGGTGCACTGAGTCCCGGGTCAAAACAACAAAACAGAAACCAGTTTGATGCAAGGACGGCATCAAATTGTACGACCTCAGCAAGCGCTGCTGAATTTAACTTGTACACACTTCCCAGCCATAACGATTCGCAGTGAGTCGTCGATGTCCTTATTGGTTGGCAGTTGGTCTCGTTTTCACGGACTGAAGTTCTGTACAAACCTCTAATGTTAACAAGTACAATTTACCCAATTGGTACAGTCATTTTGGATACACCCACTGTGTGCTTAACATTAACTGCATATTCATTTGGAGAATGCAACTGGGCGTTTTTCCGTGTAATCTTCTTTGTTTTTTTTTCATGGTTGGTGTGTCAGTCCATATGTTGCTAACAGTCTGTGCACAGGCTGCCTTGTCGTTTATTCGAGTAGTTCGTTTTGCTACTATTGTTGATTCTTGTTCTAATATCTGGTTGCTAAAATTACGGTAACCTAGTGTGCACTCGCAATGTAGCTCACCGGAAACTAAATCCATTCTGTATGCCCCAGACATCTCTGGTTTGTGTGCTTGTTTTCGGAACGCGTTTCTACGTTTCAGTCCACATATGAGCATCTTTTTACTGTAGGCAGATTGACTGCATGTGGGTTGATCAGTGTACCTAGTTGTGGACGTACCCATCCTGACTTTAACTTGGAGACTAATTGTCTTCCTACTCAGTCATTGTTTTTAGTTTCATTTTACAGAAGCCTTTCCTCAGTGGTAATAAGGTCGGTTGAATATTCGCTTGCTTGTTTGTGGTTCTCCTTGATGTCTGTGTTTGAGTTCCATCATTCAACTTTGTCTCTGTTTCACACCAACACTTTTCTTTACGGTCATGCGGTAGTTAGACATCAATGTTTACCATTGATATGTTGTTATCGGTGTTTATGATCACGTTAATGTCGTCTGCCCCAACTGGTGGTCTTGCTTCAAAAGTCGAACAAATAAGGTGTTAACTACGTTAGGATACTAACGTAGAACCGAACTGTAAATTACTTACCTGTGTGCTATAGCTAAACTGGTGTCTCATGGAGAAATCAGGCATAGAGCCCCGTACCGAGTACAACAACCATTGACTATTCTGATCAATAACTTCTCGATCAATCGTTATTTATCGGTCTAAATGAACCAATGATATTGTGTGTACATCGTGATAATAATATTCACACAAACGTCTCGTGAAGTCGTGTCTCGTTGATTCTCAAGATTGCGGTTGGTTAAGGCTGGTATTTCTATATATTTACTGTGTAGACTCTTTTGGTCAGTGAATCACGGCCGGGACGTTGTTACGTGGTCGACGCCAAGGTGACCAATCACGCGGTCCCGTTGTGCAATTGCTTTTGTGTGGTCAGTCGCTATTGTTTGCTGCGTGCCGGACGTTCCAGTAGTCGTCTCTGTGTCTCATCCCGAGTGGTGTACGAGAAACCGGTGTTCTTTGGAGCCAAGAGCATAATCGAGAACACTTGTCGGTCTGCACTCATTGACTTTTTCACGGCGCTTACCGCACAACTTACAGAAATGGCTTCCAGATTGAGCGAAGAAGATCGCATTTCCGGGGGCTATCTGAGTTGTCGTAGCTCAAACGTTACCGCCGCGTCAGATCAGTCCGACCGACATGTTCCCATGGATCGTGAAAGAAAATCAAGGGATAAACGGGAATCCAACAGGGACTTGTCCACTCGATTGAATGGAGACTTGGCGTCCGTCAGTCGTCAGGTTACTGTCGGTAAAGATGCCGCTATCATTGGCAGATCCTCATCTTCACCAAGCCATCGAGTTTCTGGGAAATCTTACTCCAGTCATACACCGACCAGTGTGGATTACATAGGATTGCATAACTCGAAGGCAGCCCAAGAAATTGGTTACTTTTTCCTCCGACCTGACCGTGCATGGCTGCTGCTGGTGCTCATGTAAGTCGCGCTGTTTTAGTTGCTAACAAGCCATGGTCCTATACTGGTTAATTGCTTCACATGCCACCAAGCCGCTTTTGTAACCACTCTCCCTCCCTCTTTACATATAATTCTTCCGAAGTTCTGTTGATGCTCAACTGTACATTGTATTTTCATTTCGAGGATCCTTAAGTCGGCTGTAAAAGTTATAGTAATTACAGTGTTGTTTATTTTACGTTCCGTGTTCGAAGCATCACTAATTCTAATTGACTTGTGTATCCGTAGTTAAAAAACCAAATTGAACACCTTCGTTGTGTGTGGTCTGTTAAAAGTTAAATCCGATTCTTGGAGAATCGCCTCAGTTGACGTTTTATTGTTTCATTGTTTACTTTCCTGGAATGCGCTCTGCGACCGGTCTCGGCACCGTGTACAATCTTAAGCTACTTATCTTGATGTTTACTCCTGCTTACTAAAGAACTGCCAACAACGAGCTCCGACCGCAAACAGTTCTCGGGAGAAAACGCGTCCAGTAATAATATGTGACAAATTTTGGGCAATCCCTGATGCAGTACTGCCATTAATAAGGAGTTGGTAAATAGCTTTCTGAAACAAAGCGGCGACGAAGTCGTAGTTGTAGAGAACGGTGAGGGCCGTATTACTTTACGGTAGCGAAACCTGGCCGCTCAGGGTAGAAGACGTGAATCTTCTTCAAGTATTTGACCACCGATGTATCGGGTGGCACCAGCGTGTAAGTAACGAAGAGGTTAGAAAGCTGGTGTTCGGTAGTGATTGCCAAACGAGTTCTTTTGTTCAATCTCTGTTTTTGCACAGGCTTAGATGGTTAGGTCACGTATTAAGAATGCCAGCTAGTCGTCTTCCACACCGAACGCTGTTCGCTGACACTNAGCATTAGTGTAAACCACTGATGTATTGCTGTCTATGATGATCATGATGATGGCTGTAGAGTATACAAGGGGATTTTTAGCTCGGGCTGATGGCTCAGATAGTCAGTTGCTCTCCGATGTGTGTGGGTAAGTTGTAAGTGTTTATCCAACAAACGAGGTACTATCATGAATTTGTTGAATGTTGAAACTTATGCACTCAACCTCCGCATATTTATAATGTCACCTCATCTGATGTCGAAACGTTTGCAGTCTAAATGGCAACATCGGTGAATAACGGGTACATTTGCATTCAGTAGGACATGTGGAGAGGGCAACGATTGCCGATGTGGCTGTGTTGTTTCTCCACATATTTAGTGCTTCGTTCAACTGACGTTCATATACGTTTGCAACTTCAAGTGTCACACTGACTACACTGAGCACTTGCGTGCTATGCTAGCCCACTGTTTATCAGCATAAACACGTAAGTGTTCAGAAAGTACGGCATTGTTTTGGCACGGCTTATGGCTTGTGGGTTGTTTTCCCTCTCAAATGTTCTTCAAGGTATCGGAACCTTTTATATTGTAACCGTTCTTGTCCTCCTCATGAATGTGTGTGTACTTTTTTCGTGAATTCATTCTTCCGACGCTCTAGACTGACGCCCTACGCGAACGCTTACACTGTCCGTGATCCGTGTGCTTTCCTTTTCCGAACTGTAGATGGGTGATGACTATCTAACCCATATCAAACCGTTTGCACCCATTTATCACGTGAATTTCGGAAAGCCATGTTAACACCTGTCATTGTTTTGTCACAGTATTTGTGACTGGCTTGCAAGCTGGCATTTCCTGTTATCATCCGTTTTATGGTCTGGTGTGGTCCTGTTGCCACATCTCTTATGAGCTTCGGCAGAATTAAACTGAGTGGTAAGCAGCAGGGTAGCTCCAGTCTGGGTCAACATATCTTTGTTCTTTCATCTACTTTTTCAGTGGAATGATTGTTGTTCAATGTGCTACAATACGAAACTATTATTTTGGTAGATCTTCAGCTTATTGTTGATTTTGTTTCGTAATTAACGATTGTGTTATCACCTCATCCCACAATACTGTTGTTGTTATTGTAGAAGTCTTTTGCTGTGTATCTGCTTGTCCATGGTGTATAATCGACTAGTGGCTCTTGAACAACTGGCTCAACAATTGTCAATGAATTCGCCGTCTGCCGGGGTATTTGGACCCGGTTCCACTCCATTCGACCAGTCGTACTTCTCACATTCCTCTCCCACAGCACCGTCACCAATCGATGCGGCTCAGATAAAGTTACGTTCAATGCGCGAATTAACGCAGACAATGGAGAGCACGTTGACGCAGGTAGGTGGTGTTCACGAGTAGCTATTGTGAATTTCAACCTCATCTACACTTAATGTTGTGTTCACATTTGAATAATTGGCTGCTGTTTTCCATCATGTTTGGGAAAAACAAGGCAGACATTTCACGCATCCTTGAAACGTTCCCTAATGTGGTAGTTTGAACAGCAGTAGGTGAACTAATGACATGGGTGCCTATGTAATTGTTATATAATCATGAGACAAATAAAACAACAAGGCTGTAGTTGACAGATGAAAAGAGTGTTTGACTTTACAATCTCCATATATGGTCTAAAACAAACAAACAAACATTAGGCTGCGCACACTTTGCACTAGGCCGGAATGCCGCTGTGTTAACCGCCAGCATTGTTCCTATCGTCCACTTTAATGAGTGATGTTCACAACGGACTGCGGAATTCTGAGCCGACTAGACCCGAAGAGATCCCGCTGCAATCCCCAAGAATAAAACCTCTGTGAGCAGAATCATCTCATTGATCGCGCTGATCAAACATGCACATTGCTGTTGCCCGTCCATATTATGGTTTCGCCTATCTTTTCTCACAATGCGTTTGTCGCTTCGAGGTGGATAAATTTTTTTCCTACTGGCACCTCTGCTTATTGTCAACCTGACGTTTGATGTATACCCCTCGTTCACCCAGTCACCATTGTCTATCTGGATAATTTGTGTGGTCTTCTTGGTTTACCTTAGTGAACACAATTCGATCGAGCTCTGTGTGCTGATCGGTGGCGACCGAAAAATAGTCTGCATACCAAAAGATCGTTGTTCTTGGTTAAATTCGCAGAGTGGAGAACAGCGCGTTTTTATTGTCCACTTCGTATTGCCGATGCTGCAGGCTCCTATTCAGTAGTAGGCTACTAAACTTGATGTAGATGAGTTATGTTATACCGTCCTCATTCTGTGAATCACAGAGATCATCAGGTATACTAGGGGAGGTCCAATCTTCCTTGCAAGCAAAATGCGTTGTCCATCAAGAAATGGGGACCCAACGAGTGACCAGTATTCATCAGAAACGACGCAAAGAAGTTATTGAGAGGCCACCACAGATAACGAATTATTGTGTTCACTATGAGCGAACAGTGAGTGTGAGTGAGGGCAGCTCACGTGTCGGTTAAGTACATGTTGAAGTTGTGGGATTTTGTCCTACGCTCAAAATGAGATGGCGTTAACTGTGGTCTTTGCTTTCTACCACGTCCGTTTAGGTGAGTCCCGTCCTGAGAAACGCATGCTACGCTGGTACTTAAAACGATGGCTGACATGATCTCACGATCAATGAAAACTGTACTGATAAAAGGGATAGTTACAGATCCTTTGCTGTGAACCATAAATAGCAAGAGGAATAGTGATGCAAATCCTGCATCAGTGGTAGTTCGTCGCAGTTTTGCGTTGGATTTTTCATCGGACACTACGCTCTGAAACTATCTTTGCCCACTGTTTTGTCTGAAATTTTAGATGCAACAAGTTTTGAACAAAGTGCAACAAAGTATTGATCTACTGGAGAACATCTACTCTTCCTCTGGCAGCCGAGGCCCGACCCACAGTACCCACTCCACAGATTCATCCGCTACCTCGAAGGGTGCTGAATTCCTATTTGATCCTTCACGTGCATGATCAAACACGACCATACGCGTCCACAATCGCTTGTGCTACCTCACTTTCGTACGCACACACGCCCAATGCGTCCTGTCCCGTTTGGTCCTCATCAGTCCTGATCATTACTACTTTTCATTATCTGACTTATCTTTCTCGATTTTCACCATCCCACTGTGCGTTTTTATGTACCTTCGTTTTTTTTTATCCAAAATCTCCACGCCATTGATAGACAACTCTGGTTATTGGTCAACGTGGCCATGTGTTATGGATAACAGTTGTTGACGACCGGATTGTTGTGGAAAATTTCTATTCTCGCTATAGGTCAGCACACACCTAGATAACTTGACAGCGAAGATGCTCTATTGTAAATTTCACTTGTCTACGTGATACCAGATTCCACCTTTTGGTGAACTGTCACTCGTCGATTGGTGTGTATACAAAAATGCATTGATTTGCACTAGTTTCTCGTTGCCTATATTTGGAGGTGAGCAGCAAGCCAGCTGTATAGAGTTAGAGTTTCATCATTTGCACCGTAACTTATCTACTGCTACTCGACATGACAGGTTACATCTAAGGGGAGTGATCAGTCTGACCAAACCCACAGCGAAGTGGCCCAAGTAACTACTTGTCCTCGAAATTTCGCCGCTTGCGGCCTACGTTTGGTGTGAGTCCTCAGTGAGAAACAGTATCTCAATACCCGCAGTCCTGTTGTGTGTGGGTGTGAAGCATGGTCTTTTCGTGTGGGTGATGAAATACTGCCTGCTTCCGATCAGCAACATAATCGTAACCCTGCATATTTGTGTTGGGAGCACCGTGTAGGCTGCTATATTGTTCACAACGTGTTCCTTGAATGGATAAGTTCAGCGTGCCAATAAGAACGTCAGATATCACTAAGTGGGTGCCGAAGTTTTGGCATGTTTGACAGATTTCAGCCGAGCCGTGCGCTTTTTGCGCGACCTAGGTTGAGCCAGGTGTGGCGATCAGATCGTCAGTGTATGGCGCAGATTCCAGGGATGAATGCATTAACATAGAAGATTGCTGCTGTAAGGCTTTGCCCGCTTTTCAGTTTGGATCCTACAGATTTACTCAGTTGTTGTTCGAGATGCGGTTGAATATAACGAATAATGAAAGTCAGTGGCTCTCCTGCTGTGAGAGTCTATGTACTCGTTAATCTGTGTTCATTTGTTACATTTTCTTCCGTACACTTAGGTAGATAGTCAAAGTTCTGGCACACAACAGGGTGACTGATACACAAACGGCATTGTTGACGCTGAGCTGTTTCCAGCTGCGCAAACGTACATGGTTGCGTACATCGTCATTCTCACAACCGCCCATCGTCGATGCTCAAGCAATTACAGTAGTGTGCCCGTGCACCGCTTGAGATTATTGTGTGGTCGTCCTCTTTTTCAGACAACTCCACAAGGCTAGGTCATGAAACGCTTGCCTTTACCCGACCAACCAACGTCACTACTCATCACGTTTGTCTTTCCGAACGAAGCAAAATGTTGAGATACCGACTGCTCATGTGATCGCACTAGGTTGACATGCTAAACGCGTGCCTGAGTCGCATCATTGCTAGAATCACGTGTCACGAGTAGGTGTTATCTGGGAAGGCACATGTGCTTTCTTTGGTGGGTCGATAATGAGGATGGATGATTGACCCTTGTAATCACAGATACACCCAACCTGCAAAACAAAATTTTCTCTGTCCCTACTACTATGAATGATGCATTGTTGGCCGAGCCTGAAGATGGTCCGAGTTTAGCCTTGAGGCAAGCGCGTTTGTGCACACAGAAAGCTGAACGACGTCTGAGGCTCAAATTTGCTGCCGATGATTCCTACGGCGGTCTATCATTGCGAATGGATAACAAAAGAGGGTGATCATCTCTGCCTGAGCATGACAGGTTTATAATCCACCGAACGATGTTTGATTCAGCGAGTCATTCGGCTTCGAAAACGTTTCTATTGGACGTTTCCATGAGGGACACAAAGTAAGGTACAGTATTGTTCCCGGTTTGAGTACCAGTGGGTTAGGACGTCACCCTCACTCATTCGGTACAGTTTACGTTGGGAGACACTGAGTCTCGTGGACGTTGCAGTGACTAGTAGAAATTTTATTGCGGTTATCCTTATGTCTAAACCTTTATATTTGATCGGTGTGTGTGATAGGTTATCGCTGACGGTGGTTTCACGAATGTTGTAGGTGGGTTGGTTATGTCAACACAATAGGGAGAGTTTCCATCACATCACACATGTTAATCATGTTCGTCATCTTATGTATGTACTCCGCTTCACAAGATGTGGTTTCTGCTTCGCGGACTACACGTGCTGAGATGTCAAATTTTGTCCCTATTGCAACCTTGGAAGCATACTTATTCAGCTGGTATACAAACAGGTCGAGGTACATGACTCTGCGGCTGCGTTGAAGGTTACTTGTAGGCGCACATTGTCTGATCCACACCTTGTTGTGAATCCAGAAGGCGGACGACGCGAAGGTTGTTTTATTGGAAAAACCAATACACTACTTAAGCCTCTCAACGGGACTAGAAACAAAAACACTCATTTGCACGCCGTACTCTTCTGAGGACGCTCCAGTCGCTTTGGACACTATGTCTCAGTTCCGTCATGTAGCGACAGGCATTAAATGTCATTCTGCCTTCCAACGATCCTTTCCATATGTCTCCCGTATTTATCCCGCGATCATTTCGATCCATGCGGCTACTGAATAGTGGTGTGAGTAGTATGGTGCGACCGTCTGTTCTCACTACAATCTGACGCTACCCGATCCCTTTGTACCAAATCACCGTATAAAAAATAGCAGAACAAACAGGAGATGCATTTCGTATTAGTCGCTGCACCATGCGATTTCACCTCGCCAAACAACCACCATAGCCATTTGTGTTGTGTGCATGAGTTTGTTTACTTCGGTCACTGCGACAAGCTTACCAAAAACGGATGTCGCCAATCCCGTGTGCGGCATTGATAACCACAGTGCTCACAGAGAAGAAGGGTGAGTGGTAATAGGAATCGTCCAGTGGAAATTGACGGGCCACACGTTGGTTCGTTATTCTCGTAAAGGTCGGCTTGTGTAGCCTTAGGCGTTGGTAGCAGAATGCACACGTGGATGAGGCAGACAGAATTTGCTGAATGAAGGTCTAAGATTGAGCCATCATCTTTGGCACACTGCAATGGACTGTTTCACATTCCTGGTGAGTACTCGGGGATTTGGTTTCTTTTCCAGTTGACAATCACTCACATTTGATCACTACCTTCACATTCAGATCGACTATCCAGCCAGCCTCTTTCGAAAAGGAGCAAAACGCGGGTCTACTGCTTCTTTTCGAAAGAGGCTGGCTGCAAAGTCTCTGAATGCGAAGGCTGCGATGAAATGTGAGTGATGTCCAACTGGAAAATAAACCAAATCCCCGAACAGCCAGCTGATATTGGTGTAGATAACACTCTCCAGTGTTGGCTCAATTTTCAGTGGGCGAGAACCGTAAACGTTCCATAACGGAGAAGTCTTCTCAACAAGCAATTCAGAGAAGCGCGTAATTCGGTACCCTTATGTGAAACAGTAACGGCACGAAACAAACTGCGCGCCTAACAACATGTGCTTTTTCCCTCCCTCTTCCAGGTCTCGAGGCGGCCACGTGCTTGGACGAGACGCAGAAAGAACCAACAGAAGGAAACAACGCATAATTGTAAGACGCTTGTTTTGCTGACTTGTATACCGCATAACGCATTACACTGTCATGCTCTTGTCCTTGCATGTCTTGCTGAATACATCTTTTCTACGGACTTGGGTGCTCCATTGGGTGGTTGTAAATACGGCCCCCAACTCACTAGTTCTGTGACTAACTCTCGTATGATCCCTTTTTAGCACGTGGACATTCCGTCCCTTGCCCAGCGAATTACTATCGCGCACATGACTTCCCCCACTGTGGAATATCACATAATTGGCGACCATGCCAAGGACTTCGGCACCAGAGAAGTCCGGAAAGTTTGAAGGATTACCGTTCTTCGTGAAGTTAATCAGCACTATTATTGCCTTGTTCTCCGTCATCAAAGCAGGACACTTTAGAACCCAACCGACCCCCACGCCTCCTGCACCCGATAAATTCCGTATTGGTGACAACTTTCGCCGATGGGAATTTCAGGCGAGGGAATGTTTTTTTGTCGCAAGCTGAAAGAGCTCGTGTCCTCGGTACGCTACTGGAAGGTGAAGCTTCGGGCATTTCGTTAGACAAAGGCATCTTACAAGGAGAGGTCACTGAGGTCACTGGTTCCGAAGACTTCGAAGGTGTCTTACCACTGATTCACGCCGGCTGGAAATCTGCCGCCAGTTTCACGAGCGCATTCAACATTCAGGGGAGAAACTGGCAGGTTTCATCAGGGAACTTCGGCGCTTGTGTGCCGAGGGTTTTGCGGACGACACACCGGAGGTTAGGGAACAGCGCATCCTCCAGCAAGCTGTAGGAGGTACCAGAGACCCGAGTACACGACGGGCTTTTCTCACGTCGGCTCCCAATTCCATTCAGGAGGCTTTAAATCGGGCGAACACGATTGAACAGGTCAATGAGGTTCTCGGGAAGGACCAACAATACCGAACGATGGAAATAGCGCCGGTGAAACACAGGCCGTTTGACCGCCCACAACAATTCAATCGCCAGGAACGTCACGGGCCACATCGGACACAACGGCCAACCTACCAAACACCGCACTGCTACTCCTGCTCAGTCCATGGGAGTCGAGCCTACCGGTGTGGCCATAACCGAGGTGAGTCTGCTATTCGCCCTGTATCTAGGTTGATATGTCCATCTCTTTCACTGAATAGTAGTCATGTGCGCTCACCCACTGTTTCTGGGTTGTTGTGGTCTGCGCCTCCCGTTTTGCTGGTAGATACAGGAGCTGCTTGTTGTTTAATAAGTAGACAGAGTTCCCAGACAGGTTTTGCCCCAGCAAGACTCGGGCGTCCGGTTAGTTGCTGCTAACGGTACCGACATTAGGTCAGTCGGTTAGTTGAATGTCTCTGTTACCCTAGGTGACGAAAAACGTGAACACCCGATGTTGGTAGTAGAAAATCTTCCCTGAGATGCCATTCTGGAAACTGATTTCTTGACAACACTCCATGGTAAAGTGAAAATACCTAACGGGTCGTTAGAATGCAGCACCGGGACTATCCCATTTCGTAACTCTGACCGCCAGGGCATGGGTGCTATGGCTAATGCCGTGAAACACTTACTGCCATCGGAACCTTGCTTACTGTCGACATCCTTAATGCCAGAGCTGGAGGCGACCCTGGCTGAATCCCAAGACGTGTTTGCGTGGAAAGAAGGTGAGACGGGGAGGACCAACTTAATACAGCACAGGATAGATACAGGTGATGCTTATCCAATCCGGTTGCCTCCTCGCCGTGGGCCTGTTCAATACCAGGCCAATCTAGAAAAGATGATTGGCGAGTTGGTGGCTAGTGGAATTATATGCCCCTCTTAGTCCTTATGGGCAGCTCCAACTGTACCAGTAAGAAAACACGACGGGACACTTTGGTTATGTGTTGAGTACAGAAAATTGAACGATGTTACGATAAAGGATACATTCACACTACCTAGGATCGACGATACTTTTGATGCCCTTACTGATTCTAAATGGTTCAGCACCCTAGATTAAGCTTCTGGTTACTGGCAGGTAGAACTACATCCGGACGATCGGTGTAAATCCGCTTTTGCTGTTCCTTCCGGACTCTACGAAGTTCAGACGATGCCATTTGGACTAACTAATGCACCCGCCACCTTCCAGCGGTTGGTGCACACGACACTGCGTGAGTTGATACCCGATAAATACCTCGTCTACCTGAATGACATCATTGTGCACGGACGTACTCCTGAAGAGCATCTAAGTAATGTACGATTAACCCTAGAAAAGTTTCAAGAAGTTGGTTTAATGTTAAAACCGAACAAGTGCAAATTTTTTCCACAGGAGGTCAAGTATTTGGGACACATTATCTCCTCTGCCGTTGTACGCTGTGACCCTGACAACATCGAACGTGTAAGAACCTGGCCGTGCCCAAATCCGTAGATGATGTTCGCAGTTTCCTCGGTTTGGCTTCTTATTATAGGTGGTTCATAGTGCGTTTCGCGGAAATCGCAGCCAGACGAAATTAGGGATTTTCCCTAATTCACCCCTAATTGTGTTAGCAGGGCAGGAAGATGCCTTTAACCAGTTGCGAGAAATACTCTGTAAGGCGCCCGTTCTGACATTTCCAGACACATCTACCGACGCAGGTTTTTTCATCCTAGATACTGATGCTAGCGACAGAGCAATTGGGGCTGTTCTCTCTCAACGAACCAAGAATGGGTTTAAACCTGTTATTGCCTACGCTAGCAGAAGCCTCACCAAACGAGAACGGAATTACTGCACGACGCGCAAAGAAATGCTGGCTTTGGTACACTTCGTTAGACAGTTCAGACACTATCTCATCGAGCGTCCATTTCTCGTGCGCACAGATTACCAATCACTTCTGTGGCTACAAAATTTCCGGGTCAGGCTGCAAGATGGCAAAAGCACCTTCAGGACTATGACTTCGAATGCCAGCACCACTCTGCCCAGCAAACACATGGCCGACCCCAAGGTGTAGGCTAACATCCGCCCAGCAGACGGCCACACAGTAAGTGAGTGGGAATGGAATAAAGAGTCGTAATGGGCACGTTAATTTAGTTTGTTGAACGCATTTTTAAAAAATTCTCCAGCATATTCTCATGTTTCAACCATATCATTTTTCGGAATCTCGTTTACCGTCATTTTGTGCACGTTTGTTTTAATGGATGGCCCCGACAAACGCGCGTTCTCGGTTATATTTATTTCGTGCACGGCGAGCGCAGTTGTGTTGTGACAACACATACAGTTTTGTTAAAATTCATGTAAACGATGTTATTTGCATTGCATGTTATCCGCTTCCTTAAAGTAGGCTTATTAGCGATCGTTTCCCAAGGGTCAGTT